>JARKHS020030593.1:0-47283 GCA_030143305.2 Amblyomma americanum | reverse complement strand
GCTCCCGTGGCCAGGAGAATTTATGGTCATAAGCCGATGTTCACGCATTCAGCTACCCCAGAAAACAAGAAGAGAATGCAGGAAACGTACCAGAAATTGAAGAGCAAGCGCAGAAGCACCGGGTACTCAGGTGGAACCAACGGGAGCACCGAGATCGCAGAGCAGTTCGAGAGTCAGCACGCATTCGAGGCGCAGGGAGACGGGCAACGGCTGTGCTCACTTCATCTACGTCTTCCCTCCGCCTGCTGGCCACGAGAGACTGGCAGAAGCACGCGCTCTCTCGGTTTTGTGCTACGTAGAAAACGAACGATGCGCGGAAAATGCTGTGGGACGGAGCAGATAAAATTATGTTGAGGAAGGCGACGTTCTGAAATGCACGGCGCGAGAGTGTGGTGTAGCTTGACACAAGGCTGAGGACATCAACATCATCTGCGGCGATAGCCAAGTCAAATTTTTGAAGCTGTTCAAATGTTCGGGCGGCCCTTGTACGAACTCGCACCATTCGAGCTTTATTTGCACTATGAGGTGTCGCCACGTGGCTACCAAGCGGGTCTCTCAGCTCTACTCTGGTGGCGTCCTGGTCAAGTACAGATATAATAGTTTATGAGATTGCAATCAATACGCGTTTCCTTTTTTCTCCCACTGCAAGCAAGGTTGATGGTGTTCATAATGCGCGGTGGTTCTCAACCGCTATTCCACTTTCTGAATATGAATGCGCCTCAGTAACAGGTCACTAGAGCTCGGGCGAATAAGATGGAATTGAGCGATTGCCACCTTCGAAAACCCCGGGACCTTACGGGCTCTCAGGCCAATTATATAATATAAATAATTTTTATTTCCTATTCCCCTAAAAAATTGTTGAAACCAGTGTTGATGGCGACGGGATTAGAGGGCAAAACCAATTTTAATGACCGCCGTCTTGGATTCAAGAAATTGACACTATGCCCTCATTTAGTCGCCTGACGCCATACTCACATAGTTCCACATCTATGCAAAAAGTCGTCGCGACAGTAATAGGCTCAGACTATAAGGAGATAGCTTGCGCGTCGGCACGAGACTGCACGGTAACCGAGGGAGAGGAAATGGTTGTTGCTCTAGCGGCCGTGGAGGGTTTTCGCGCGAATAAGTCCTTAACAATCCTAACAGATTCGATAGAGGCATGCTGTAACTACATTAACGGCAGAATAGGTCATAAAGCACTCCAAGACCTCCTACACGCAGGCTTACCCAAAGATCACATTAGACACCATTTTCTGGATACCGGGACACACCGGGATAGAAGGCAACCAAAGGGTCGATAGAGTCGCTCGCGAGTACACTAACCGAGCACTCTTAACGAACACCCGGAGGACTTCTTGAGGGTAATCTCGACGTACTCCGACATTCTAAATTGTTACAGAGGGACGAGACTAAAGTAACCTCCTCCTCACAAGCATTTAAATCAACAAGAAGCAGTTTACTGGAGGAAGCTGCAAACCGGAACCTTCCCCAATTTACACATCCTTAGCAAAATGTTCCCGAACCAATACAGGGACATCTGCCCATGGTGCGGTGCAACACCCACCCTATACAATATTTTTGGGAATGTGACAGAAGTAAAGCATTCCATGGCTCAGAAAATCCGAGTGCGGAGCAGTGGGAGAATGTGCTCTCCAGCGGCAGCCCAATCTTCGAAAGAGGATTGGTCATCCATGCCCAGCAAGCGGCCAAACTCAGCGGTGCCCTAGAATAGGGGCGCCGACCTCTCCAAGACGGAGGGAGACATCTGCTTGAAGATGAAGACCTCGGTCTGACCGAAAGACCTTGTTAGAGCATTAAAGCGTACCCTATCCTTTCCTCTCCTATCCACCTCTATCCACCATATTGCAGCGCAACGTCAGGAATGCCACGCGGCAGGTGGCTGTTCTACAATGCTATTGTAGATAGCGCTACAAGTCTCAATGTGAGATGCGCTGTTTTTTAGATGCAGCCACAGATGGCGCTTTGATCTTAGGGTGGTAGGAAACTTCAAGAAGTCTGTAAATGTGATGAGTAGTTGCTGCCACAGATGGCGTTGTGATCAAGGTTCGTAGCAGACCTCACGAAATCTCGAAACTTGAAGAATAAGAGCTAACGCTCTTAAAAATGACAATATACATCGTTTATTGTCACTCCAGCTCTTGAAGCGGCATGAGATGAGTGTTGTAGTGAATTAAACCTGGGTGTCTGCGATTCAGTTTTAGATTTTCGTGGCTAGCATGACTTAATCACCAAGTACACCTCACAGCCATCATTCGGTTGATAAAACCGAAACTGAAAAACCAGAAGAGATTCAATCACACATTGTTTAGCGTTCACAGGCGAATACCAGGCGCTGAATCAGTGACGAACGAAAGCTCAGGAGGGGGAGGGCTCGCTATCCGAGATGCCCGCGAAAAAGTGTGTCTGATGTCAAGCGCTTTCGGAAGCACTACTCAAAATGTTTACCCGACATTGCGTGCATGATTTTTCGGCACACAGAGGCGTTGTCAGAGCTTTAAAGCGTTAGTTTTTTTTGTCACATGACCGACGTCGACGGATGTTGTAGACGCAAGCTGTAGATGGAAGTTGTCCGCAAAGGAGTCCTCACGAACATCCGTATTTGTAATAAATAGTAGAGATAGTAAATAGTAAAAACAGTGACAGATAGTTTTAATGTTAGCTATTTATAGTGAAAGTGCTAGAGATATTGGTAGTGATAGTGACCATGATAGCTGCTGATAGTGAGAGTTAGTGCTAGAGACAGATATTGATAGTGATGATGACGGCGATAGTGAAAGTTGGAGAGAGCGGTGACGAAAGCGATGTAGAAATAAATAAAGATAAAACAAAAAGGTAAAACTAAAACCATAAATTGAAAACAAATTGCAAAAGAAATAAACACTAAGAATAAAAATAAATATATATATATACATATATTGTAACGAATAGTACACCAAAACCACTCGGGGACCAAGGAGCTACACAGCCGGTAGAGCGAGCACGAGCAGGAAGAAGATTTTCTTCGTCCTCTGCTTCTATCGCCTGAGTTCCCTTCGTCCTCCTCTTCTATCACCTGTGTCAATATATATATATATATATATATATATATATATATATATATATATATATATATTATATATATATATATATTTGCACATAAAAGGAATAAAAATAAAAGAAAAAGAGCAAAAATGTAGGAAGTCAGAGACGAAAGGGAAACGCTTTCGCATTGCCGCTCTTAAGCAGACTTAAGTGCATAGGTGTATTGAAATATTTCATTAAAAATATACCTTAAGGACCTCAAGAACGCTTGCCAGCTGACGAGTTAAGGGGGTGGTAAATGTTATTGCCTATATTTTTTTGCCAGCAATATTCAGCGAGCATGGAGGCTGCAATCTTTCATCCTCTGCAGTGGATCGCTTTCAGGACCTTGAAAGTGAAAGGAACACCGCGTTCATATCTGGTGAAATGAATGGCGTGAACCTAATTATGTACACACTGGGACCTATGTGTTAATAACCATTGCTCAGCACCGACCACTAACGCAAAGCGCGATACTTTTATGCATGTATGCTCCTGTAATCGCAGGCCTCATACGGATTGAGTGCACAGGGATTTTCTATTCAAGAAGAATGCGGGGAGGGTGGAGAGCGGGGTGAGGGGGCAAGGGCGTCTTATAATGACTTCGGTAAGATCAATTTCGCAATTTTTATCCGTGCAATTCATTGTTATCTCATGCCTTTGCCGTGACTGGATGTATGACCTCAGAAAGGGTCGTATGGTAAGCATCGATTAGATTACGACATACGATTATCATTGTGGGCTTTGATTAATTACTTTCCTTCCATCGGCTGCTTACGAAACAAGCTTGAGGCTCTGTTAGCTTGGCTTATACCCCAGTCAAATGGCCGCTTTGAAAGTATATTGAACTGAGCTCACAGTGCTTGAAATTATCAATCGCTATCGAACTCGAAGGAGCTGTGTCACTGCTAAACAAAGAAACCGATCACCGCCCGGAACCTTCGTCATCTCACACCACAGTGTTATGACGCCACCGACGCCGCCAATAATTTGCAGACATGTAAGCAATCAGCATGTAGAAGTGGAAGTAAGTCAGACCTGGAATGGTTAAGAACGAAGTGTTCATTTGTTACTGTAATATTCTTTACTCTTCAAATTGCTTCTGTTCTTTCGGACAAGCTGTGCACTAGGATTCTTGATCTGATGAAGAAATTGGTGCTGGTTATTTGAGTTTCGTTGGTAGCAAATCACGTTCTGCTGGTTCCAGTGTTATGTATGCCGGCCTCTCTTGTTTTCTCAAAAAGAAGTTCTAGATTTTGATGTTTCCAATTCTTCAAACATGATACGGCTGCGATTCGTTTCCCACCGCCTCGCTGAGTGTGGCTCTGCGTCCGGTAATGCTCAATAGGCTGCTCGAAGGCCTTCGAGATCACGATAGAGTTCCAGGGCGGTCCGTTGACGCGACAGACTGCTAACCCGGTGACCGCCGGAGCCGCCCTTGCAGCAGCGCTCGGTTGGCCTTTGAGACGACAGACTATTCTTTAGAGGGCATTCGAATTGATCCTGTGATAGAGGGATCACAATGCGAAGCTGCCATAACAAATTTATTCAGGTGGATAGCGCATGTGCACTGCGTGGTAAATCGGATGTAGCTATAATGGGGCAACATATATCCACATGATGCAGGCACAGTCTCTCTCCCGAGGTCTGTGCTTAAGGAGGGTAATGGCAATATATATTTGCAGCAGATTGTAAACAGCGGTCGAGGGAGTGGTGCCTCAAAACGAGGACAGAGACTTAATGATAGAAGTTCGCGACTTTGAATTTGCAAAGGACAGATGTGAAAGAATGTTTAGAAATACAAGTGATTATTCCTATTTTTGAATTTCGCAGATTAAGCACAGAAATTTTAATAAAGAAATAACGTGCATGGCAGCGCCCACCACTGCCCTGTTTCAAAGGCGACGCTTCTTATTTCATTCCAACCCCATGCTGCGGGAAGTGACAACAAGGAGTAGACAGGTTTTCCAAGAAGAGGTTCATAACTGAATTTGTCAAAGAGCTCTTAGTCATTTATCCAAAGCGCGGGAGGCCTTCAGCGGTGATGTGCACCAGTCCATCCGTGTAAGAAACAACGGTGGAATAATTTCGACCACCCACGTTTCATTTGAAATCTCGATAGAGGGCATTTTATTTCTTGTGTTTAACCCCTTCTAAAATGCGGCTGTGGCCTCAAAGCAATCGAAGAGTGGTTTCAGAAAGCAATGCACAGGTCCTTTTTCTTACTCTACAGCACAGGACAAGGCACAAAATTCGGAACAAGACTGCTGCAACATCCTAGTGAAGCTATCATAAAAGGCATATCTGGCACATAGGTTGCAGATTGCCTTTTTACGACATGCTCACAGATTCTCCCACGTTCGTAGTTATAAAATTATTTCAGAACTACAGACAACATGTGTACTACATTCGAATCAGTGTGAAAGCACGCATTATGTTGTTGACTCAAGAGGATAATGGAGCGTGCCCATTTGGCCAAGACACAAATAGCGCCTGAAATGTGCTCAGAAACTGTTAAAAAATGAACGCAGATCTGGCGATTTAATTTATGAACAAGTCGAAAACTATGTGATTCGTGACTGAAACTGAGATTGTGCCTGTACATGTAGCCATTAAAAAACTTTTAGTTGCGAATTATGAAGAACTGTAGCCGGATGACGGAATTCGGAAAACAACGTTCATGTTATGGCATCCATTTCTTGTCTTAACGAAACTATAAATGGCGGAGAGCACATTCCTGCTGCTGGCCCCAGAGGTAGAAGCACCTAGAGACAGAAACAACCACGACATAGAAACTTACATCGTGCTGTCGCAACAGGTGCTGTAGCAGGCGCCTCCGTATAGAGGAGAAATATTTGCAGGCCACCAAGAATTGATCGGTCGTTCCGGGTTAAGCGCACAGGGGCAGCAGTGGATATACCGCCAGACCAGACCTATGCGGGTAGAACACAGGTGGCAAGTACATACGCGACAACTCAGACGCGTGAAAGAAACCTGAATATGCGCGATCGCCACTCATTACTGCACCACGCAAAGAGAAGGTGCGGGAAATCGGGATTGGAGGCCAGTACTGAGGCTAAGAATTCCTTCAGCAGAAAGCTGCGAACCTGGCAGCTGTAAAATATGCGCAACGCGGAAGCATTGTCATGAATGGGCGTTTACGAGTTGCCTTCGCCAAGGTATCAGCATCGTCATTTAAATTAATTCCTCTGTGTGCATGCATCAGGTCTAACTACAATAAACACACGTGGGGTGGTTGCAACACATTCAGCGAGCGGTGTGCCTGTGCCTCCGTAGACGCAGTCAGAGAGGAACACAGGGGCAACGAATCCGTCAAAATTACGGCAGAAGAAAGAAGAGCTGTGCAACTTACGCAAAACCAGGACTACTGCTAAATATTAGCCCAAATAAGTTGGGCAATCGGGAGGGCGTAGTGAGAAAGACATATCGAGGAAGAAAAAAATATGGACACTGGTCTTTTGCACGCAGTGAGACGTCTTTCGCAATGAGAACATTCGATTTAGAGGTCTAGATTTGCAGGCATTGGCACTATGGCTAAAGCTCCATTATTACGGCACTGTAGACGCCCAGGTGTGAACTGGTCAGCGAGAAAGACCAATGGCCACACCTTCGGTCCAGGTGGGCAGGTAGGCCCCGTAAACGCATCGATGACTATATTGGTGGGTGTCCCTCCTATCCTCTACGCGACTGCATCAGTGAATGGCAATTCAAAGTGAGTTTGCCTAGCGCCTCAGACGGCCTCAGTCGTGGGTCTACACCGCGGACTAAGGCCAAGATGCTGCAAGGGCTCCTCCAGCAACCTTTTTCTCAGTGAGTTGAATCGGCGACAATACAGCCAAAAATGTTCAATAGATTCTGGCTCACGGCAAAATGCACAAAGGGGAGAGAGCGCCAAACCCGACTTGTGTAAATAGAAATTTAGAGGGGGGATGCGGCAGCGTAGCCTCGTCAGTGATACTTCAAGCTGCCGAGAGCAACAAATTTTCCTGTTCCAATAATATTTAAGGTGCTCATAATCCGCCGATGTTAAAAGTGATGTGTCTTGCGTGCTTAAAAACGCACGTCGCCGAAATCTAGATGCTGTAATGTAGGCTGTAGCCGGGATGATTGGCAACACGGGGCCGCTGAGGGAAGCCTTTGCGAGATTATCAGCAATCTCATTTACTGACACACAGCTGTGGCCGGGAACCCATACTAAATGAACAAGGCTCAAATACGGAGGAAGTAGGGATAAGAAAGTTGATAAAATGGGACCGTCAACCTGTGCAGCGAGGGACGAACACAAAGATAAAGAATCAGTAATTACTGCAACTGCTGTAATAGAGGGGTCTACCTTGCGTAGAGCAAGTACAACTGCTAGAAACTCTGCTTGAAAAATAGGGGTGAAATCTGGAAGGCGCAGAGAAAAGGACCAGTCTAAATGGGAGCAAAATATTCCCACACCTGCTTTTTCATTGCATTGCGATGCATCAGTGGCTATTGCTATATCGGTTGGTAGGGTCCTCAGATGATCTTCTAGAAGGCCATTTAGAATACTCGGTGGAAAAAGTTTTGCATTTTTTGGGAATATGTCGTCGAAAACAATGTGGATAGTGGGCCCATTACGAAGCGCAGGAAGGATATCATAAATGTTTACATCTAAAGGCTGAAGTAATCTTTGAACAAACACTACCTGAGGGGAATTGAAACGAGACCAGGGGACACCAAAAAAGGAGGTCGGCTGAGAACAGAAAATGCTTTGGGAACGGTGGAAATGGGATTCATAGATCCTGAGGTAAGTTTGCACAGTTAAAAATTGAAGTCGTGATAAGAGAGACGGAATGCGGGCTTCAAGGTACAGCCCATTGATAGCCACAAATTTTGGAAGGCCGAGGCACATGCGAAGTGCTTCCCTCTCTAAAAGGACGAGAGGGCGAAGTTTATATGTAGCCGAGCCTGAAAACAACACTGATCCAAATTCTAAAATTGGCCTGACATACATTATGTAGATCATTAATAGCGCATCTCTGCGCATGCCGTACCGGTGATGACATAATCTCCGTAACA
Organism: Amblyomma americanum; assembly: GCA_030143305.2. NCBI lineage: Eukaryota > Metazoa > Arthropoda > Arachnida > Ixodida > Ixodidae > Amblyomma > Amblyomma americanum. The sequence continues at coordinate 39,135 of JARKHS020030593.1, read as the reverse complement.
TGCCCACGGCACGAGCCCCTTTCGCCGCGACATGGTCAATGTGAGGTCGCCTGGTGAGTTTGTTGCCATAAATGACCCCTAGATATTTTAGGGATTGAACCTGCGGTATTATTTTTAACTGGCAAGTGAGAGAGACCACTACAGGAGTGAATAGAGGGAAAACAAGAGTAGCGCACTTGCCAACATTTAACTTCAGGTGTAATGCGCTCAACAAGTGCTCAAGTGTATTCAAATATGACTGCAACAGACCATACAGAGAATGTATATCCGGCGCAGCAGCAAAAAACGCAATGTCGTCCGCGTAGACGTAAGTGCGTACATGGCGGTGGAGAGGAATTGAGCTTAACAGAATATTAAAGAGCACAGGAGAAAGAACAGCTCCTTGCGGTACACCTCGCGTTTGTCTATACCTCTCTGAATGAACACCATTATGGACGCAAAAGAATTCCCTGTTATGAAGAAATGCAGATATCCATGCAACTATATAATCTGGAAATTGTAGAGACTATAGCCTATATATCAGGATGGAGTGTTCTACACTGTCGTAAGCTTTGGCGACATCTAACGTAACCAAAGCCGCGACCAGGCGTTGACGACGAGCAAAAAGAATTCTGCTCTCAAGATCAGCATGTACATTCCATATCGAACACCGTGGCCGGAAACCGAGTTGGCACGGGCTGAGTATACTTTCGCGGTCCACAATGGCTGACACCCGAATTAGTAACAACCTTTCTATCAACTTTACCACGTTGGATGTTAAAGAAATTGGCCTAATATTATCCAATTCATAGCCTCCACCTTGATTTTTAAGAAAAGGGATCACCTTGGACAGCTTCCACTCAGAAGGTATCCAAGCGTGTTTGAGAGAGTAGTTTATTAGGTGCAATAAGGAGTTGGGAGACTCTTCAAATAGAATCTTGAGCATCTTTGTGGTAACACCATCAGGGCCAGGAGCAGCAGCTGGCAATCTCTGGACAACTTGTGAAAGCTCTGATAGATTTACTTGTGAGGCATTATCATTTGGTACGACTGGTGCAAACAACAATGGTCGCATAGGCAGTAAAGACGAGAACCGCTTTTGCAGGCCTGTGGCTATTAATAAAACCGCCTGGATAGCTTCTACAGGTGACATAACTATTGACTGAAAATTATGAGAGGACATGAGCTGTTTCCTAGACCGTAGAAAACCGAATAGTGCACGTCGGTTGCCCGCCTTTGAAAGATAATCGAAGTGTTCTGAGTAATATTTTTCCTTTGCGCGAGAAACTGTGCGTTTAAAGGTGGCTGCAATAAATTTATAATCACTCCAGTTATTCGGACATTGGTTATGAAGAAGCTTTTTCCATGCTGCCTTCCTCCGCCTGTAATCTCTTGTACAGTCCGCATTCCACCAGTTAGAAGAATTCCCTTTTATTGGCCTCACCAGGAACTCCGACTTCTTACGGCTTTCCTCAATAGCCAGACATATGCTTGCTGACTGGTGGACCTCGGCGATCTTAGACACTGGAGCAAGGGCAGAGCGCAACGCCGTCTGAAATCTGTCATAATTTACATGTGACCGCAACTGAGAAGACGCCGGAGTAACACGACATATGATATCAAAATGAATAGGTATATGATCACTTGAAGTGCCGCTATCAACTGTCGACCAATTCGTTACGCCAATTCCATGACTAATGAACGTGAGATCTAAAACAGATTGAGTGTGTGAGCGAAGATAAGTGGCCGATCCTGAATTTAAGCACATCAGGTTGTGATCAGAAACCCAGTCCCAAAGGCGCTTTCCGCATGAATTAGTCCTAAAACCCCAAGACACATGTTGAGAATTGAAGTCCCCAGCCACGAGAACTGGGGTTTTTACAGTTTAGCGAGTAAAAAATCCAGAGGTCTAACATCCTGGACTCCATTGGGGAAATAACAATTTGCTATTGAAAATGGAGAGCACCCAGGAAGTACGAAGTCTATTGCCAAAATCTCACAGTCAGGAGACATTTGTTGAAAATATACCACAGTCCTGTGGCAAAATTTTGAAGAGACTAAAGTTAGTAAACCCCCGCCTCTTGGCTGGCGGTCTAGGCGAAATGACCGGTAATTTTTGATATGAAAATGTTTGTCGGTTGAAAGCCACGTTTCTTGCAGAATTATGACATCCGGATTAAGCTGAGTAGAAAGGCAGTGTCAATCTGCGGAAGCGGAAAGAATAGAGCGACAGTTCCACTGCAGAACTCGCAACGACGCTATGGTTGCGAAAGACTAGCAGCAGCAACTGCCTGCTCCAAAATGGTATCCTTGGGTTTAGTGCCCAGCTGCTTCTTCTTTGATTTGGGCTGGGTGCCCTGAGAAGACAACGAATGAGACATGGGGGACCCACTGCGCTTAAGAAGCCGCGCATCAGGCTCCACCATCTCGGAATCATACATTATATCAACATCCCTCGAAGTACCCGAGGTAGGTACAGCGGAAGTGACAGAAGTTTGTTCCTGGGGTTGTGATGCTACTGGAATTTGAGACCGGATAATAGGAGAGGGAATATTTGTCGAAAGAGGTGCCAAACTAGCCTGCACGGCATGTGTAATCTGAGTCGCTAGAACATTTGTAAAGCACTCCGACACACTTGCGACAATCTTTTCTACCATTTTAGACATCGAAGCCTCCACAGCAGCCGCAATTGCCTGGGACAGCGTTGAGTCTAGCATGACACCTTGCCGAGCGGTCACACCGGCATAACCGCGGGCACGTTCTTTGACCTCTGAAATAGCGTCACGGCGCGAACAGCGTTTCCTGTCAATTATTTCCAGAATTTGAATTTCCTGAGCTCGAGAGGGACAATATGAGTAGTTTGCAGAGTGCGCACCACCGCAAAGGCAACACTTCTCATTTTTTTCAGTGCAGGTGCTTGTTGCATGACCATCCCCACAGTTGCAACACCTCAAGTTGGATTTGCAACCGCCAGCGCTATGTCCATAACGCCAGCAGTTGTTACACTGCAAATGCCGAGATGATAATGGGTCTACCCGAAAAATTAGAGGCCATGCCTTGATTTCAGAGGGGCAGGAAGTGCCGGCAAAGGTAGCAATCTCTGATTCAGTGGGCATCCGCACGTTGTTTACATCCCGGCTACAGCGGTGCACAGCAACAACACCTGCAGCCGACAGAAGCTCAAGAGTCTCTGCCGGAGACAGGGAAGAGTCTACACCTCGTACAATACCTTTCGTGCACGCCAGATGAGAAGGGATGAAAGAACTTACCCGAAGGGAGGCAAAGGATGAGGAGTTTAGTAAATCTCTTACACAGGCGAGGTCTGGCGATCTGCACAGAATCCCACCGCGTCCAAACTGGCGAACCTCTGAGATTGACTCATAATGAGAAGTCGTCGACTGGAGAGCAGCCCGAACAGCACCAGGGTTGTTCATCCTGATAGCATCATCATCCTTAGGCACCAGCGCGACAGGGATACTGCCGACACCACTGCGCAGAAAAGCTTCCAACGGTAGGAGATCAGTTGACAGAGAAGCCAACCAGAGGGAACTCCCCTGGCCGGGAGACTGGGTGGACATAGTCCGGGCTTACTGCCTTACCGCGCAAAGACGCAGAGAGAAACTGCCACAAGCAGCCACCCGAAACTTAGCCGATCGCTCCCAGCAGAGCAGAGCCGTCGGGGCAGCGATGAACAGGACGAACGCCACTGGGTCGAACGATGTCCTCCTAACAGAGCCAAGCTGGTCGTCTCACGGCGGCGGATTTGTGCGACGTAGAAGACGAGACGATGCGCGGGCAGTGGCGTGGGACGGAGCAGATAGAGTTGTGTTGAGGCAGGCGACGCTCTGCAATGCACGGCGCGAGAGTGTGGTCCAGCTTAACACAAGGCTGAGGACATCAACATCATCATCTGCGGCGATAGTGTAGTCTATTTTTGAAGCTGATACTTAATAGTCTCACCTTCAAAAGTTCGGGCGGCCCGTGTACGAACTCACACCAATCGTGCTTTATTTGCACTACGAGGTGTCGCCACGTGGCTGCCAAGCGGGTCTCTCAGCTCAACTCTGGTGGCGTCCTGGCCAAGTACAGATAAAATAGTTAATGAGTTTGCAAATCAATATTCCTTTTTTCTACTATTGCAAGCAAGGTTGATGGTGCTCATGTTGCGTGCGCGCTGGGTGTCTACCAGTACTCCACTTTGTGAATATGAATGCGCCGGAGTAAATGGTCATTAAACCTTCTGGTGAATAAGATAGAATTGACAGATTGCCACCTTCGAAAATTCCGAGACCTGACGGGCTCTCAGGCCAATTTTATAAGATAAATATATTTTATTTCCTATCCTCCTGAAACTTGTTCAAACCAGTTTCTGATGTGGGATTTCTGCCGCCGATGTTCACCAAAATCCATAATGTGTCAATACCAAGAACTGGTGATAAGAAAAATAACTACGCTTTTTAGATGGCTACAGACGGATATGGTTTTCTATCGTTGATTATAAAATTTCCGCTTAAACACTCTCAAATCGGTTGCAGCTTACAATCTATACTTTGATTGAACCTCATGAAACATGTCGCTTGAGGGGACGGCCAGTATAGTCTAATATACATGTTGCGCGCGTTTTGTTCCAGTATTGCAGTGACACTCGAGAACAACTAGCACTGCTGCAGATTTACCTGGGAAAGACGTTTTATTGAGGGTGCCATTAAGTTTTTTTCTCTTTAGAATCACGTTGATAATTGTTCACTTCTCTCTTCTGGTAGGCGCATTTGTTACAAGAACAGTTCCACACGCTTTATTGTATGCAAGCAATGGATACACAGGCCACCTGTGTATCTTGGAGTATATTTGAGCGTCTATAAGCACTGTGCACAATACCGGAAAGACAGCACGCCAGCTCTTCAGCGCTAAGCTCACACGTTTGTCCCCCATGGTCGCTGAATTTGGTGCAGAGCGATGCATGTAATCTGTTTCTCGCTACTCAACTTCATTACCCACTACAAATTATTCATTCCAGAAAAGTCTATATCCAGCGTTTTCACAGCGTTTTTGCCGTTTTCCTGTGGGATTGGTTTTTGGAATCTATGAGGCGTGATAACATTATCCAACCTGTAAATGGTCACGCCCTTGGTTTAGAGCACTTTCACGTCCGGCAAATAGTTTCGCCTTTGTTGTTTTTCCGCGAGAGTATACACAGCGAATAGAGCGGGTATTCACAATTTAGTTCATGTTTTACCGAACCTCACTGTGTCTTTTGATGCTTATGATCGACAGTGTTTGTATGGCTTCAGGCATGAGATGTATTGGGCCTCTTCGTTTCCTGCCTGTTCGTTTTTCCACAAAGTTCCTGTCTTCAGTGTTGAGGAAACGGTTGTACAAAAACGTAAACTGTATGCTGTTCCCTCCACCCATTATTCTGTTCTATGTATTCTGTTTCACCAGCACATGACGCACTCAAAAGAGAGCGTAAAATGCCCCGCCCACCGTCCACCACGACATTTTCCTCTAGGCCGCATAGCGAGACATTGCCTGTTAGAACATGGTTAGAAAGGGGCAATTTTTGTAACCACAGCCTGTGTATTTTGTACGCCAGTCACTCTCTCGCCGTTGCCGCGTGCCGATGCTGTGTTCGCGCGCTGATGCCGTTTTGCTTAACTGCGCGTTGTGTGGGCGTATGGCAGGATGTTTAAGCCGTCAGTGCCCAAAGGGTCAAATAAAATAAAGAAGCAAAGAGGCGACGAGTGCCAAAGAGGCATGAATGCTCTCGCATTAATCCAAAGGTGGTTACCGCAGTGATCTCGAATTTTTCCTGACTGATCGAGAAATTAAATGAAAACTTAATTATGGATGGCCTTTCCAGTTAATGGTATGAATTTCACATGGTAGAGGATATATGTTGGTGTGCCTTTGTGTGCAGCGTTCACGAACGATAGCTGCTTACTATTACAAGTCCGCAATTAATTTTTCATTCAACAAGAATAATTGATCCGTGTCAGCTTTCCTTCGGCGAACAAGCACGTTTAGCGCCAAACAAACCTGAAAAGGATTTTGTTCTTTGGGTGAAGTTTTCACACAGGTACACGCGTTGACCCATCTCTACGAAATCTTTCTTGTTTCGAAGTCATTGGTTTTGTTTAGCTGGTCGCTGGAAGCGCACAATAATGCCTGATATTGTTCGCGTTTGCCGGAAGCCGGTAGCATGCCTCAATATCGCTCATTTTACTAATATCGGCATCATTATTTGTTTCGCCACATCGTTAACTGTGCCTAGGAGATTCTGATGCTCAGTTTCAGAAACACTATGAATTTGTATGTACTTTTTTCTGTTTCGATACAGCTCGTCCAAATCAAGGGTGAGCTGGGAGAGTTGTTCATCGCAGCGCGCATTCTCAACCTGTGCCATATTTTTTCGGCAGGTGCGCGATTTCCTTGTCTTCATTATCCAGACGCTTCATGATTTCATAAAAGTGGCCAGACATTGTCTGAACGGTCTGCTCAATGTTATCAACTTTTTCTTCAGTAACATTAAACTGTTTAGTTTTTGACAGCTCAAGGAAAGCAGAGCCAATGCAACTAGCAGGGACCTTGGCTGCGGGTGCCATTTTTCCGCTGCGAGATGAACCTGTTTTGCCCGTTGGACAGTGGAATGCTCTGTGAGAACCATGACTGATTGGCATGCGCGACTGAGGAATTCCTGAACAGCCTTCTACCTGTTGTGAGTACTGACATTCTTCACATGTGATTAGGCTCTCAGGAGTGTCAGTTGCTCTCTTGCAAGCAGCGCAAACTTCTTAATCTGTATCTCCCATCAAGAACAATTTCGTACACAAACCACTTTACTTAAAGTTTGCCAGCAGCAGAGTCGATACACAGAAGCTAAAGCAAGAAGCAAGGATCCACCAACCTGGAAAAAGGGCGAAAGGAAGTGCAAGCCGTGCAAGGGTGGTGCCGTCGCTCGATTCTGCTACTGTCGAGTGCGGGGGCGTTGCCGATTACCGCTGACGGTAGAAGCAGCGCTTGGCTGTTGGAGCAACCTGAGAGCGGCTGATGTGTCCTGAAAAAAGTGCGAAAAAATGAAATGCAAGGCGCGTGCGTCCGTTGCTCGCCACTGCCAAACGTGATTACTATATTAGGGAAACTTTTGTGTGTGCCTGTAAACTCGAAGAAAAACGCACCTATATTGCCACTTCTGTGCAAGCTGTGCGCATTGCGGATGCGCATATGGTCCAAAGAGGGCAGGTGCGCATGGATCTGCTCTGCACCTATAACTGGTCGGAGCCATCTGCGTGTGCACATTACCACGGGTGGTAGCGGTGCGGGGTTGCAGTGGTGCTACACACGGTGCTGCATTTTCCTGTTATCATATGTCGTATAAAGGACTACGGTCCAGCAGCCCAATTTCTGCTTGTTGTAATTCGATACTTATTAGAGCGCGGCTCAAGCGACCGTTTGCGGGCTGAGCCGCGACGCCATCAGAGGTGCAACCGAGCGCAAAAGGATATCAAGGGGAGAGAAAGACAGCGAGGAGAGTTCGAGTCCATACCCTTCGATACCGGCCATATCCAGCGAACGAAGCTATCGCCGCACGCTCATAGATGGCGGCAGAGTGGTGCGCGCCGTTGTCCATGGCCACTGCATGTGCCGAGATTGGGGATCTAAGGAAAGGGAGAGGGTCTGCCTGCTGCGGCACGCGCACACACGCGCTTCCCCTGGCAGTAGCGCCCCGCTCCTCTCCGCTGGCGGCGGTGCTGTGCAGGTGTGCAGCGTGCGAAAGACTGTGGGCATCAGCCGCCACTCGCAGCGTTGTCTTCCTGGTGCTTAAACCGTTTGCTTATGAATCCGGCATCGGTGCAGCAGGTTGAAGGTATTTCCATACATTTCTCCCACTTACCTTCATGGAAATCAAAGACGAGTGTTACATCAAGAGTGTGTGTGTGGAAAAGAAAGATAGCTTTGTAACTAAACGCATATACACATCTCTTTCACTTTCTTTACATCTGTACAGTATTGTGTATTTTTTTATTGAAGACTTTCAGTAATTTCCCCGCCTCAACAACTGGCTCGTTTGCGGTTTAATTGCACACAGAGTTTGCGTATTATGGTAACTTTTGTACCGTAGCAAGTTTGACAACGGTACTTACTTAGCTGAGCCGTGCATGATGCAAAAACGTAATCGCCTGCGCCGAGAGCGGGGAACCGAAAAAAATATTACTTGATCTCTTTTCTGTGAAGTGACTATATCTAATTCAGCTCGTATCGTCTGCTTTCGTGACTCTCCGAAAGCATCGGAGGGTGGCAGCAGAAAACAGGTGGCGACACTGCCGCCCGTCAGGGAAAAAACGGTGTTTACGGGTTTCGGCTCGCCGATTTCGACGCAGGCGATTACGTTTTTGCATCATGCACGGCTCAAATAAGTAAGCGCACTTGTAAAGCCTGCTACGATACAGTAGTTACCATTATACGCAAGCTCTGTGTGCAGTTTCACCTCAAATTAGCCAGCGATTGAGGCGGGAAAATTACGTTTTCACGATAGAAATGCGCAATGCTTTATATCGCAAAATCAAAACACCTAAAGAGCTCAGCTTAGATTTCGCATTAAGGGAGTAGCGTAATCGTCCTTATAATTTTTGTAATCAGCTTGCGAACTCACTGCTCGCCTGATTTCTCCTCCTCGTTCTTCTTATACCCCTTTTCCAACTGCGAAGCACGCAGGAGCAGACCCGCGAACCAGCTTGGAACCGGGGTGCGATTTTCCCGAACTGGACTACCATTACCCAATCGATATGTTTGAAATTGTTGAGTTCCCCGAAGACAACACCACCAGCACAACAGCGGAGACTATGGAAGATTTCCAGAGAGCGGCTTCCTGCGGTCATTTGAACGTCACGAAAGACATTACGATAAAGCAAGTGCCTCCAGGAAAAATCCTGGACTTCGCTCTTAAGGACGTACGCCGGGGAAAGAGAAACAGTTGCCTGGTGCAGCTAACTTGGACTTGGCCAGGAGCTCATATAAGGTCTGGAAAGGGTAAGCACTAAAGAAAAGACGTGTTTTGTTAAGTGTTCGGGGCTTACAGGCGCTTAATCCTCTTATTAGGTGCAGTATTCATGGATGAAAAACTGCGCAAGTTGGCAACGATTTATGAGACAGTCTCATCGAAGGCGTGACGGCAGCAGATGAAAGTGGAAGGGAAGCATTTGTAAAGTCTTTCTTTTTTCAATGGCGCAGTTCGCGCTGAGTTGCCGCAGCATTCATGATTGCTCCATAAAATCGAGTTTCATCCCACAAGTGTGGCATGATTATGAGGATTTCTAGGCGCGGGAAGACATGTTCTCTAAACGCAATTGTATTCCTTTAAGATAAACCTAATGGTGCACTTTACATAACTGAGGCTAACATACACACATCACTTTATCCACACTATTGCTATACCCTGTCTTCATAGTAGTGTTATCCAGTAGTGCTGTGGAGAGTGTTAGAACATTTAAAATGCAATTACAACGGTTGGATGCCTTTTGGGCTACTCAGAGAACCATGTAGCTCATATAAACCTACACACTTTAAATTGAATATCACAGTGAATCCAAAAATGACACGTGTAATTTACGAATAAAGCCAGGTTCCCACCGAGCTAGTCAGCTGCCATAGCAAATAGGCGCATATGTGTGCAGTTATGGGGTGGAAATGGCTCTTGATGTACTGTGCCTCGTGTTTTCGGCATTATAACGAAGACAGACAGCAACTGGCCTCGACAGCTTCACAATATTACTGCAGGTATTTATTATTATTAAGTTCGCAGACAGTTTTTACATCAATCCTTTCTTGAAGGAAAAGGGCAAGGAACATCCAGAGTTAACGAAACGGTTCCCTGGGAATTGCACACGTACATGTTGCAAACTACGTAAATTGAATTGAACTGAACCTGAACTGACAGACAGAGTGCGAGAAACTGCTAGCATAGCACACCGGAAAGAATTATAACTTCGCAACTATCTGCACTCATCAGAACAGACTTATCGTCAGAAAAGGTGCGAGCGTAAACGAGGTCGGTATTGACGATTATTACGTGCTTCTCAGAATGAGTTGTTTCAACATGCGACAATTCTAAGCCTCATCTCATCCCTTTATAGAAGTAAAAAAAACACATAATTCGGTGTTCGGCCCGCTGTTAAAGCACAGTATCTTTCATCGACATACGTATGTAACTCTTGTTAGGCTAACTATTCTAGAAAAAGTTAACTCACCTTTCGACCCATCACGACTACTTGATTGTACAGATGGTCAGGCAGACGCTCGTGGCAATCTTCCCAAGAATGACCCCTTTTAATGTTCCGTCGCGCAATATATGCAGCCAGAATGGTCACATGAACTTGGCGAGGGAAACAAAAGAATATCAGCGCATATAAGTGGCACAGCTTAGGATGACTTTACAAAGGATGGTGCCCTGATTCCCGTTCAATGGCGTTACTTTTCCGCAGCTTCCGCTCTGGAAATTCGAGCCGCAAAAGAAAGCATGGACCTAACTTATGCATTTGAAAACCAAGTTGAGATCATGGAAGCCAATGTCGTCGAAGGCAACCTGGACCCAAAACCACCTGTTGGTCAGCACACCGTCACTCTGTCACTTCCCCCCACCTTCTCCTCGCCACGGCAAGATGGCGAATTTAACTGGCAGACTTTCGTGGGAGCTCGAGTAGTTAACACTGATGGGCTGAAGTCCAGAACTTCGAGGGTGGTTCCAGTGCTCTACTACCCTCGGCCTGTTACAACCACAGTGGCTGCCACCACGAAAGCCACAGCGACCAGGGCCCCGACCTCAAAGGTCACCACAACGCAAGCTGAGGGTGCAGCAAAGGAAAGTATTCAGGGGTCTGATTTAGTCGCGTCCCCCTTCTTCTGGATTGCGGTTTGCTGCATCGCAGCGGCGATCGTCATTGTCATCGCGGTCGCGGTGTCGGCGATACTGAACCGTGAGGAGGTGGAGGAGTCCTAAAATGTTTTTAAAAAAATAAGTAAAAATAAAAAATCAGTTGCACCCTGTCAGGGCTCCTAAATGTCCAGGAGCCCTGTGGGCTCCGTCTCACCGAATGACTAGTCTGGGCTCCTGTTCATCTGGTCGGCGGAAAGCAGATCGTCCTCCCAGGGAGAGCGAGAGGACTCAGGTCAGGCCCTGCGGCCCGTGGTTTCGGGCAGGAACGCAGAGAGGTCGGCTTCTGGAGCCTGAGGTGGGTATCAGGCCGGGTGCTTGCGGCTCACTATTACCGGCGAGACGTAGGCGTTTGCGCAGTAAATGTTTCAGTACGTTTCTCTCTCTCTCTCTGTATTTAGGTGGACACGCGAACCACGCCGTGCTGGAAATTAGGAAGTTCGGAGGGAAAGAAGAAGAGATGCCGTAGTGGGTGTCTCCGGAGTAATTTCGACCACCTGGGAATCATTAAAGGGTCCCTAAAAGGTAGTTTGAGGTTGTCTATAAAATGTCGCATTATGTAGAGTACACGCCAACGAGCGTTCATGCAACGTACAAGGCCTCAAAAGCGACCCGATAATTTACGATACAACATTTAAAACTGCCCGCTTCCGCGCCTAGCGCACTTTACAGTTCCCACCGTGGCTCGGGCCCCGAATACGCGCTCGTTACGTCATGAAGCACTCGTCACGTCAGCGGCGGACTGCCAGCTTTAGTCCGCGCGCGTCGGCAACCGGCGGAGGGGTCTAGTACGAGGGGCCGACGGAGGAGCGCCGATATTTTAGCGTGCAAAAAGTGACGAGAGGAGAGAGAAAGGCGCGAAGACGCCGATATTCAAATTTTGACTATACATATAACTTAGCTTCTACGAAGCGCATCTAAAACATTTTTGCTGGAGAGTATTAGTGAAGTGGCGTCCTTTAGCGTCCGTTAGCCAGGACCTCTGGCTCAGTAGTCGAGCGCCCCAACCATTGAGCCACAGCGGTGATGTAAGTTATTTCCGTATAGTGAGTGAGGCGCGTGTAAATTATGTGATGGTCATAACCGAGAGTATCCGGCAATACTTTGCTCAAGGCCATGATCACAGCCTGGCTCACAGCCATCTGGCATGGTGTCGTGTTACGTGTGATGCTTGTGCCAGTTGGGGTGTGCAAGGTGGGGTCCGTCACGAGACATAGTGCACGTCGTGCGGATATGTTTCATTTCATTTCATTTCGCTTTATTTATCCAGAATGCAAGTTACATCCTAGAGAGATGAAAGGGCTAAATGCCATTCAGAGGTGCCCACGCACCTCTGTTGGCAGTACACGACAGACATTTTAATTAGAGGAGAATCAAACAAAATTTTTGCAAATATATATATAGGTTTGAACAAACACAAACAACGAAGCAATTGACATATCGATTCAATGCAATGGAAAAAATGAGCATGTATGTTCACTAACAACAGTTTACAGACGCATGAAAACAAGGAGAGGACCCGAGAAAAGTAAAGCGAAAAAAATATGAAACCTGGCTATATATTAACAAAATACATTTTTAATTCACTTGGATTATCACTAGCCAAAACCAGAGATCGTTGTTTCGGGTGTAGGTTCAATTCGAAGCGATCCTTATGTGTGCAGTACGTATCGGGAAATCTCTAAGCAGTAGATTAATCGTAAAAAACCTCAAAATGCGAAAAGCATACATATCTTCACAATGAATTATGTTATAATTTCTAAAAGCAGTTAGCGTTGGAGAGAAATAAAGAAGGTTTGCAATGTAGCGGATCATTTTCTTCCGCAGAACTTTTATTTTTATCATTTTTTTTGTGGTGGCTGCACAGAGTTACATTAATTCAAAACGGAACCGGAAAGAGCATGATAAACTTGCGTTTTCATGTGAGTGAGAAGAAGCCATCGATATCGTGATTGAACACCTGCTTATGAAGAGAGCTTTTTACAAATATTTTCCACATGCCTATCCCAGCTGAGATGCGACGAGAAAGTAGCCCCAAGGATTTTGTGGTTGTTGACAATTTGAATTTCGTAACCTACGTATTTAGGAGCGCATTGTAGTTGACTGGTTTGTTCCTTGCACGGAAGGTTATTACATTTCTGTTCTTAGGGTTACTTAGGGGGCCATTAGAAAAGGACCAGTTCTCTAGTTTGCCAAGGATTACGCTGGACTCATAACTTGCTTATGTTGTGACCAGAAATAAGTTTACTGCTATCATCGGCGCATATAATAAATTTCACTTTATCGTGAATATGCACGATGTCATTTGTATACATGTTAAAAAGCAACGGGCCCAGAATGCTGGCTTGAGGCACACCATTTCGTACCGCCAGAAAAGAAGAGTGATGATTGCCGATATAGACAGATTGTTTTCGATTTTTCAGGTATAATTTGAAGAGGTCTAAAGGTGTTCCACGAACTGATCATGTTTCCTTTAGGGCTGTTGGACTGCTAGAGCCAAGCACTGTGTCCCGCGTTGAAATCCTCGTCAGTTATGCGATGAGTATGCGACGCTCGCGCTATGAGATATGGCAATATGTTTTTTCGCTTAGCTTTGGGTGGACTGTATACATTCACTGTCAGCAAATTAGATTGCATCGCTGCGTTTGAAGGAAGCAGTTCTATGATATTGTGTTAGGTGCACCTTAACGCGGTGAATGGTAGATATAGGCAAAGGTAAGCGCGCTACGGATTGGGATGGCCGTGCGAATTAAGTGACGTCGCCGCAGGTTGATAGCCAGGCAGAACCCGATTGGAGATACTCGTCTCCTTTGCTGCGATGACGTCAGGGTGGGGGGGTGGGGATGAAGTGTGCTCAAGGCATGTCGCAAGGGAGCTCTGCTTTTTCCTGTGCCCCCAGCAGTTCCACAGCCAGGTAGTGTTTTTGGGCAGCTGTTCTATCCGTGATGAGCCGATGCACAGCGGTAGTGATGGTGTCGGTTCTCTGAATGTGCGACTAGCGCAAGACTGTTGTGCTTGACACTACTACCGCCGCTTCATTCCATATGGAACCTCTGGTTCTTACTGTATTCGCAACTCAAATATTTTACGCCAATTTTCAAATTTTGACGGTGCATATAACTATGCTACGAAAGGCATCTAAAAAATTGAGGTTGTCTATAAAATGTCGCGTTATGTAGAGTGCAGGCCAACGAGGGTTTGTCAATAGAATAATTTTAGAGAAAATGAAATGTGTATCGGGATGCAATAGACTACATAAGTGTAATCCGTGTTAAAATCCCATAGTTGTTTGTTATTTTTAGTCCAAACGCCATGAGGCTTACACTTTAATACAGTACACGCAAATGCAGCCAGATAAAAACACATTTCTGGGAAGAAATCTTCGCTAAAGCATTACAGTATTATAGTAAAACTATGTTGACGAAATGGAGCGTATTAGACGAAAACTGAGCAAAACTCGCAAAAATGTGTCCTTGGTAAAAAGGATAAACTTTATACAAATCGAATAACTTGTAACCCAACTGCGAACGTTTCTTAAGTATCATACATCTTGGTCGTATAATCCTTTGGCTAGAAACAATTATTTGAAGCTGAAAGGTTGTGACCGAAGAAAACGTTATGCATTTTCCTCCTTATGTTCGTTCTAAGCACCCACGTGGCCACATCGATGAGATGACGTGTAGAACGTAAAAATGTGCTTTCTGTTTTCTCATCTTTAGTCAGAAATCGTTAGTGTTAATGGCCTAGTAGGAAGCTTACCGACAGGCCCGCGCACTTTCCTCCTCTCTCTTGCTTAGGTCACAGGAGCAACAGCGCCGTCCGCTTGCATCGGCGCAAAGCGCTTCATATACCCATAACTGCGTCTAAAAGCCGCGTGCAAGAATACCACTCAAATCTACAGCTTTTCGAGTGTGTGTTTTTTGCTCGAGCTTTGTCGTGGTGTAAGTCCGAAAATCTAGATGGTTAATGTATTCGTGCATTATAACATCACCATAACAAAAACATTCTCACAGAACTTAGAGAACATCCACAGATTTTTCCACTAAATCTGTAGGGATTCCAAAGACGATCTATAACTTTATGGGTGAACACATTTAGTAAATTTTTGATTATAGACTAATTTTAGACAAAATGAAATATGTATCGGGATGCAATAGACTGCACAAGTGTTTGTAAAGTCTATAGAGTATTTTTACAATGGCGTCACGATATTCTTGGCTTATTCCTCAGGTCTTCATTACCTTCTGAAGTAAGTCCGGTGATAGGGCAGCATGCTCAGTAGTCGCTGCAAGCTAGGTCAACGGCGTAATCCACCGTTCGCGCAGCTGAATCGCGAGATTTGCCACGTTTCAGGGCTCGTGCCACCCTGGCGGGGATGGTTATTCTGTGCTTCTCTGCTTCGCCGTTTGTTCGAGAATTTCACCCACGCTTGAAAAGCAACGCAAAATAAAGAGACAATCAAACACCTCGTTTTAAAGAAAATCTTACTGCAGGCTCTAGAACGGTGCGGGAGCATTCAAAAGTTTTGTTCCCATTAAATGTTTGCGGAGTAGAGATGGTCAGTGGATGCGGTGCCGAAATAATTAAAGGTCGGAGGCGAAAGGCAAAAGGCGCCCGAGTGCTGTGCGATTTCAGTGATCGTTAAAGATCCCGAGGTGTTCAAAATTATTATGGAACCCTCCGCTAAGCACATCTTTCATTATTTTTACTTTCACTCTGTCCTTTATCTCTTCCCTTCCGCAGCATTTCAAGTGGCCACTGATATGTGAGACAGTTACTGCGCCATTTTCTTTCCTCAAAAATCAACTGTCAAATTTTTTCACTCTGCGTTCTGCTCACTGCTTTCCAAAAGTTTGCAGCCCAGGTTGATTTAATCTGTCTAAAGTGTGTCCAAGAGAAGACTACAGTTGAATAGGAACGCGAGCCCGTGTGACAGAATCTTTCAGTCTCTGTTCACGTGCGCACTTATTAGTAAAAATGTCCGTACAGCCCCGCCACACTTCGTGCAATATTTTCTGCGAACAACAGCACCTTGCATTTTCACTCGTTAAACTATATCTTTACTAGGCTATGTTGCCGGGTATCGCGTCCACAAAACGTGTCGGCAGCAGTTGTGGGCAACTCAGAAGAGGGAGCTTCGAACGAATGGTTGTAATGGAAAGAGGATGCGAGGATGTTGCCCGAAAAAAAAAACTTCGAAATCAGTTGAGTAGTTAATTAGTGTCAAAAATGTCCAAAAATTGGGAGGGGCCACAGCAAAAGTGCCGCGAAATTGGAAAACGCCGGAAATAGGCGTAGCTATAGCGTAGCCACAAATTTGAAACACCAGAAGTGCGGACGGAGCCAAAGCGTGGCGCCGAGTTTGAAAACTCGAAATGGGCAATCACGTGACCAGTGATAAGTGATCGATACGTAACCAGGAGGTAGAAAAAATAATGATAAATTAGAGACAAGTGGATAATTAATGAGAAGCGAAAGGTAAAAGACGGGTAAATAGACTGGGCAGGTATATAGTGAGTGAGCGGGAACGAGGCGTGGCGGAAAATTTGAAAACCTGATTTTATTCTCGGGATGAAACGAGGCTGGTGGTGGTGGTTACAACTTTATTGCCCAAAATTGAAGGAATTAGCTGAGGCTGGGGCGAGTCCAGAGTGGCGTCCGGTCGGAGAGGAGCTCTTGAGTTCGCTTGATGAAGGCCAGCTGCGTTGTTTTTCTTGAACTGACCAAGAGTTTGTCCCATTCCTCCACCGAGGGAGGTAGCAAGCGTGCCGTCGGAGGGGGTTTGTTAGCACAACCCATAATATATGGTCTTGAGTGGCGTGCGTCCCGTCACTGCAGTGCGGGCACGCAGGGTAATATTCACCGTTAGTGATAAAATATTATCGGTAGGGGCTAAGAGTGGCCTTTGTTTGTAGGCGTCTGAGTGTCGTGGCTTGTGCCCTGTCCAGGTCGGTGTGAGGGGCGGAACACGTGCATCGTAGCTCGCGACAACAATTTGTAACCTCCGCCTACGAGCGAGGCGCATTGGCGGGGCGTCCGTTCCCCAGAGGTCTCCAGCACCCCCGGTTGGTTGAACCTTGGGCTCGACAATCGACCCCCTCGATTCCGGAGTTACCCGCGTGAGCCGGCACCCGTACGAGATGAATGTTGTGATCGAGAGTTCCGTTGAGCACAATTCGCATTGCAAGCGCGCTCACCGAGTTTTGGCGAAATTTTGATTGGTGCTCTTAGAGTCGCTTAGAATAGTTTTTGGCGGGGATCTGCGATGGCCAATGCGATGGCTACTTCTTTTGCATCGCGTATAGAGGTAGTGTGTTCGTTGTGTTCCGTTGTTTTATTGCGCTGTTGAAATATGAAGGTTGTGCCGATAACCAGGGCGGACTCTGGTGTGGCCACACATGCCACGTATGTTCCGCCTTTGACGTGTTGAGCTGCATCGACGTGCACTGCTCGTGTTTCGTTCTCTTACTGTTTCTCAAACCAAGCGCCTGCGGCAGCATGTTCTTGCATACTAGGTTAACAACTAGTCTAGCAGTAATGTCGAGCTGGAAATTTTATGTTGCACATACCTCATTTACGAGGTGGATGCGGAGTTTGTCGAGAATTACGCCTCCCGCAACAATGCGCGACAAGCGCGTCACTTGTGCCGTCTTGTGGGCTTCAATTAGCTCAGAGAGCGTGTTAAAAATTTCACACTGCATCAGTCGGTCTGAGTTGCTGTATGCCGGCAGACCATATGGCGCCTTGTATGCTGCTCTAATAATGATATTAAGTTCATTTTCGTCGTGTGAGGGAGATGCTAAAACGGGCAGGCGTAAGTTTTTGACTTATCATAAATGATTCCATCATCCTGCATAGGTCGGATTCTTTAATGCCCCTGCAACGGGTGGTAATGCGCCTCACCAGCCCGCCTAACTGGTGCGCCGTGACGCGTAGCCGGCGGATCGCTTCCGTGTTGTATTATTCTGAATCAAAATGCCAGGTACCCTGATCGTGGCTACGGGAGGTATTGGATGGTTGTCAGTGTGCAACTCGATGGGTTTTCGAGGGTGCTGCCTTTGATGGTTGTTTGTTGCTGATAACTAATAGTTCCGATTTATCCGCTGAACAGGCAAGGCTCTTCACTGCACGAAAGAGTGTACCGTGCCGATGGCTTGTTGCAGTGACTACGCAATCTCGCCACCGGATCCGGAGTCGGTCCAAATGGTGACGAAGTCGGCGTATATAGAATGATGTATATGTGGGATAGCGTCTAACAGACGCGGAAGGCTACTTACAGTAATGTTGAGGAGAAAATGTGAAAGTACAGCGCCTTGCGGGGTTCCTCTGGTGGCTGGTGTAATTTTATCGCTACTTTTGTCCCCGGAATTCAGCGTAGCCGTGCCCTCGCTGAAAAAGGTGGCGATGTAGTCGTATGTTCGTTTGTCCATGTTCGTCAGTCACACGTGAGAGAGGATGCAAACGTGTGACACACTGTCAAAGGCCTTATTCACATCGAGTCCCAGGATAATACGCGTGGCTCTTATACGATTAGGATATAGAACGTCTTACCGTATACCTGCCACATGGTGTCCTGAGTCGATAGACCTGCTCGAAACCCAATCATCGACGGGGAAACGTGTCTTCAGCGTCGGCCTGCATTTGGAGCCCGTTTAAGACAATGTGCTTCATTGCTTTTCCTAGACATGATGTTAGTGAAATTAGGCGGTTGTTCCCAATGTCGAGTCCTTTTCCCGGTTCAGGAATGAGAATGATTTTCGCGTGCTTCCATTCGTCCGGGATGCTGCCTTCTGTCCAGTATCTGTTGAGGAGGTTCGTAAGGGCCCCTACTGACGTGTCATCTAATTTCGCAACATCTTATTCGTGATGCGATCATCCCCGGCTGCCGAGGTGGTGTAATTTGATTAGGAGCAGCTCTGACCTCCGCTGCGGTAAAGACCATATCCATGTGAGCATTATGCGACACTGAATACCCACCTGGCGTGGATATATTCTTGGAGGTGCTTAGGTATTCATTTTTGAATGTGGTCATGAACTCTTCTTCGCTTCCCTGGAAAGCTTGCGCGATTCTCTGCAGGGTCTTGTGAGATTCGGTCTTAGTTTTAGTAGAATCGAGTAAATGCTAGGGTAGAAACCATGTGCTCTGATTGCGCAGTTGCCCATGAAGGCGGCCGCCAGCCTGATGCTACTGCTGTTGGCTAAGCTCCCACGAGTATGTCACGACATCTTCTTCAAGTCGGGTTAGTTGAATTTTTAAGCGCCCGTTAGGCTTGCTTTTAGGCCATCGAGCGTGTATACTTCGTTGTGCTTCCATCATGTGTACTAGCTTAGCGACCGGACTGGGACCGCTTCCCTGCTGCGTCAAAGTTTTCGAGGTGTTGGCGGTGTCTTGAGGCAAACGCTCCGTCAACTGTCGTAAATCTGCTATGCCCTCCGCCGGTCTTTGCGAGCGGAGAGATCTGAAGGCGTCCCAAGTTGTGTGCTTCACTTCCCGGCGACGAATTCTGCAATGCGTGATTCGGAAAGTGGTACACAGCACATGGTAATCTCCCCCTATTTTAATCTTGACATTATCCCCTCTCACATCGGGGATATTCCTTGCAAAGGTAAGGTCTGGGCACGTATCCCCGGTTACAGTGCTACCAATGCGCGTAGGTTTGTGAGGGTCGATGAGAATGTGTGCCCTACCGCCTGAGCAGTCACCCAGAGTTTAGTTCCCGTTCTACTGGTATAGTTGAGTAGCCCAATTCTGCATGGGGCGCGATAAAAACGAAACGAGGATGTAGTCAAAGTCAATCAATAACCAATCAATCAAGTGAACGAGAAAACAAGCATGGCCCAAAAATTGAAAGGCGACCAGTGTCCAGGAGGCGTGAACGCTTTCGCAATCTCCCAACGCGGGCAGCCGCAGTAATCTCTAATTTTTTCGTAAGCAGCCGATGGAAGGAAAATAATTAATCTAAGGTCAGGATGATACAATCTTGTCGTCTCATTCAATCGATGATTACCACGCACCGTTTACTGACTGCATGCTTCGAGTCCCAGTGAAGGCATGAGCAAATCAATAATATATAACCCCTTGTAATTCAGTATCCTCCCCACCCCCTATTCCCCTAGGTAGAAAAATCAGTGTACACGCAAGCTCCAATGAGGCCTGAGATTACAGGGGCATACATACATCCATAAAAGTCATCACGCTTTGCGTTAGTCGTGGGCGCCCAGCGATAGTTGTTAACACATGGCGCCTAGAATTTACATATATAGGTTCGTGCCCACCATTTCGTCAGATATAAAGGCGTGGTGCTTGGATATAACTGCGCATTCAAGACCATGAAAGCGCTCCACTGCACATCATGAAAGCTTCCAGCCCCCACGCTCTCTCATTATTGCTGGCATCTAAAAACTTGCGCAATAACATTTACCACCCCTTATATCTCGTCATCATGCATGCATGCATGCAACTAACAGGGCTCGTAAGGTATATTTTCAAGGAAGTAAAACAATACAGCATTGCCCTTAAGACTGCTTAAGAGCGGAAACGCTAAAGCGACTGCATTTCCTCTCCGTCTCCCTCCATTTCTAATTTATTTTTCTTTTATTTTTATTCCTTTTTGTTTATTTTTAGTTCGATATTTTTATTTGAATTTCCATTTTAATATTTCATTTTTATTTTTTGATTTGACTGTCTACCTTAAAATTGTTAATCTTTTGTTTTGTTTCATTTTAATTAGTTCTCAATCGCTATCACCAACTATCACTGCCGCTGTTATGATCACTCTCATCGTCACTATCACTACCTCTATCACTTACTCTCCCTATCAGCAGGTATCTGTCGCTATCATTACCACCACTACCACTATCTCTAGCACTGTCCCTGTCACTATCAGTAGCTACATCAATATCTATCACTATGTAACAATTTACTGTCACTACTATGATTACAGTTATGTTGCTTATCAACTGTTGCTCAGTCAAGTTTTACATTATATTTCAATCACCACACAACTTACGGTTGACGGTGAGTGCAGACATTTTTGGCGGACAACTTCCGTCTCCAGCTTCCGTCCACGCCGCTCGTCAGCCAATGAAGAATTACGCCTGACAACTCAGACAACGCCTCGTTGTGTCGGCGAAGCCATTCACGCAACGCAGCAATCGGTGCGATTCCGCAGGCCGAACCCTCCAAAACTAGTTCACGGCCTCACCGAAGTGTGGTGTTGATTTCGCGAAAAATCTCCACTCGAGCATCCAGCGTAATTAGTCTGTGCACATCAGAGTGTGGATCAAATAGAATCAAGAAACAGGTTTGCGCCTACATCATCCCGGCTAAACGCATCAGCCGCGAAGAGAGACAGCATTTTCAAACGAAAAAGAAATGAGAAAAAGAGACTGTTGAGAGAGGGAACCTATCAAGAATGCTGCAGAACTGTGCGCAGAGCGTGTATGCCCTGGTTCACCGGGTGCCAACGAAATAATATCGACCTGCAGACAGAGCGTTCAGCTTGCGATTCTCGTATTCCGGGAACAGGACGAATAATATTCTGTTTCCACATTAACTTAAAAATGCAGGATTCATGTCCAACATTCACGCGAAAAACTTGTACACCTCTTTGCAGAGCATTGGGCACGAAAGAACTAGAGGCAGGTTCACTTTCAAGACTAGTCACAGTAAACAAACTGCACCCTACGATATTCCCGGGCAAATATCCCGGATGCGACCAAAAACCCTCACTATATCATCACATGGGCCTGTCAAAAAATACACTTGGTCCCCAATATGCAAAACCCGAGTGTAGAGCAGTGGGCGACTGTGCTGTCCAGCGACCGCTGCGAAAACCAACAAGGTCTGGTACAGCGAGCTCCACGGGCGGCAGTGGTCATCGGAGCCCTGGGCTCAGAGCAACCGACCATTGGTTAGAAGTGGACGAGGTCTACAGAGAAGACTCCTTGAGATGCAACCAAGGAGAGAACACCTCTGAAGATGCCGAAAAACCGCAGAAAATAAGGAGCACTAGAGTACAATAAAGTTTTTTCTTCCTGCCTGCATTCTCGCGACCAGATTCCCGTTCTTCTCTGAAAACATTATCGACCGCTTCTCTTTCCAGCGTGGTGTTAAAAGACCACAAACATAAATTTTACATTAATATTTTCCTCTTGCCAGTGATGCGCGTTAATCATTAAAATACATGGTTCTCAATATGAACGAAGGAAACAACTCAGGAGAGGTGGTTCCCCCTGCTATCTCTCTTGAAGGTTCCCCCTGCTATCTCTCTTGGAGTGCATAGTGCTCAAAAGGGAAGCCACAGAGCAAGAGCGCTCGTGTTGCGCCCCTTCCTTGTCGTGCGCTTTGCAACCTCAAGTCGATAGCCCTATAGCTCGAACCATAACCCGTCTCTGCTATCCCCTTCCCATTTCGCCTTCCTCAGCCGCGTTGTCTGAGCGGTTGGACATGCGCAGCAGAGATTGAACCAGCCAATGCCGCTGGACCTAGCTTTTCTATTGTCTGCGCCGTCGGCCAAAGACTCCGAGTAGTGCTTCCGAAAGCTCTTGACATTTGACACACTTTTTGGCGTGCATCTCGGATTGCGAGAGCCTCTCCCGAGCTTTTGTTCCTAATTGATTCAGGACGTGGTACTCAAACAGTGCGTAACTGAATCTCTTCTGGTGTTTCAGTTTCGGTTTCATCAACCGCACAATGCCTGTGACGTGTAGTTCGTGGGTAAGTCACGTTAGGCACGGAAATCTAAATGTTAATCCCATACACGCAGGTTTAATTCACTACAACACTTATGCCACCCCGCTTATAGAGCTTCAGTTACAATGAACAATGTATATTGTCATTTTTTGCGTATTCAGGTGATCTAAACACCATCTACAGGTCATAACCATCGTTCGGCTGCTCAAAACCACCCCAAGTGAGCATCAAGAAGAATTTCTTACATTAATTTTTTTAAGACATAAGCGAAAATCGCGCGTTGTTGCATGTATACCAACACGTAATACATCATTTGAAAAAAGACAATATGTAAACAAAAAGTTTATGCCTGTAATCCTTTAAGCATCTGTCACTGGCCACACGACTCTATTGATTTCATCTGGTTATGAGTACATGCAGGTGTACAAAATTTGCGCTAGGTAGAGCTTTTGCCTACGTGGAGCCGAAACAAGCAGCGGCATTGCGGAAATCGCCTTTGTCTCTATGTCGGAGGTAGACGCCAGTTCTAACGCACGCTTGTTGCATCGACCTTGGTCAGTGCACGTCGTGACAAAAGCAACACTAACACAGGGGTGCATACCATCCTCTTTTCGTGTGAGAGCGAAAGTACTAATCCAGACGTCCACAACCAGAGCAAAATCATCTCTAGCGTATATTTTGCGTGTATGGGCCTTGGGAGGCGCAGTTCCGCGGTAGAAAATGAACCCACATCAATATCCATGACCGGGAGTCAAACCCGCGATGGCGCGAACAGGTGATCTTCAAAGGCCGCTGCGCAAAACCACTGGGCTATCGCCATCTTTTTTAAAACATGAACCATGTACAAACCGCGAAGAAAACAGGCGCAAACCAACAGAATGCCTAACAGGAATCACCTAAACAATTAAGGACGTGAAAAGTCGTGACTCAAGCCATATCACCATAACATCAAAATACGACATATACTTAAGCAATGGGGCACTAGAAACAAGGCAATGAAGAGCAGAGTACTAGGAGTGGTTGCGACTCTGGTTCAATTTCAGTCTGGGCATAAAATTCCTTTAGCTGAACAGTCATTCTGCTGAAGCGGTTTCTGGTAGAAAAAAACAGGTTCACAATGTCGGTTCGTCATGCGCGTTTTCCACAGGCTATGTAGTCCAATCAGAAAGATCATGTCTAAAGATTCGCCAACAAATGGCAGTGCAGAGAGATAGCGCACAGAATGCGGTGCCAAATTAATTGTTTTTTTTTCTCGCTCCGTTGCGAGATATCCCAAACGTGCACTGCATCTTTGCTATCGATGAATCAGTCCTCACTCGTTTTTGGAGCATCACAAAGTCGGAAATAAGCTGTTGTCACAAAAATTGACCCTTTCTAACCATGTTCTAACAGGCAATGTCTCGCTATGCGGCCTAGAGGAAAATGTGGTGGTGCACGGTAGGCGGGGCTTTTACGCTCTCTTTTGAGTGCGTCATGTCCTGGTAAAACAGAATACATAGAACAGAACATGGGTGGAGGGAACAGCATACAGTTTACGTTTTTGTACAACCGTTTCCTCAACACTGAAAACAGGAACTTTGTGGAAAAACGAACAGGCAGGAAACGAAGAGGCCCAATACATCTCATGCCTGAAGCCATACAAACACTGTCGATCATAAGCACTAATAGACACAGTGAGGTACGGTAAAACATGAACTAAATTGTGAGAATACCCGCTCTATTCGCTGTGTACACTCTCGCGGAAAAACTACAATGACGAAACTATTTGCCGGACGTAAAGGTGCACTAAACCAAGGGCGTCAGCATTTACAGGTTGGAAAATGTTATCACGCCTCATTGATTCAAAAAACGAATCCCACAGAAAAGCGGCGAAAACGCTGTGAAAACGCTGGATATAGACTTTTCTGGAATGAATAACTTGCAGTGGGTAATGAAGTTGAGTAGCAAGAAACGGATTACATGCATCACTCTGAAAACTAAACATTTTGACAGATTTGCCTGTCTGGTTGGGTTTGAAGACATAATAAACTGCACATCTCCAACCAAAATTTTAAGATTAACTCAACGTTTCGAAGCCGACTCGGCTCCTTCATCGGGAGTGACTGAGGGCAGTAGCTAGCCTCTTTAAATATGGAGGGGGGGGGGGTGAAAAGAACGACAGCTGTGTCGCGAAAAACGCGGGGGAGGGGGAGAGGGGTTTAGGCTGTTAGTCACGCTGGCCCACTGCATGGAGGTGCTGAATGGCGACTTTTTTTCGTTGCGTTGAAGAGCGAAGTCCCTGGGCATATACTGGGGGCAGGTTTCCTTTTGTGCGGTTGATATTGCTCGGGGTGGTTTAGATATGCCAGGATTCCATAAGGAGCCTCTTGTGGTAATTTCTTTCGGTTCCGAGGATGCGGGTTTCTTCGAAGTTTATTCTATGGTCGGAGTCCTCGGAATGTTCGGCTACTGGATTGCGCTCTCTAGCGAATTTGCGGACGTCATTTATATGTTGCCGAATTCTTTCGTTGAAATTTTCGGTTTCGTCGATGTAGCTTGAGTCGCAGTCGGCGCATGGAATTTTAGAGACAATGCCTTGGGCTTTTTCTCTCGGCGGCCGGTCTTTGGGAACAGGTAGGCAAAGCGCAACAGTGTTTGTGGGCTTGTGCGCCACCTGGAAACCCGATTTTTTTAGCATTCGGGCGAAGGTTTCGCTGACACCTCCGACATAAGGTAAAGTGACGTATTTTGGCGGTGGCGTTGGTCTTTGTGCGTTGATTTCTTGACGAATGTTGTGTTTTTGAAAGATCAACGCCGGCTTCAACGCCGAAACTTCAATGCCGGCCTGAACAACCCCCACCGGACCGTACTGACCTGGTCGCCAACTTCTCTTCCAGGAAGCTCACAACCGCTGAAACGTCAATCCTATCCAAGGGACACAAATTCAACCTCCAGGTGAAGAGACCCCCCTTCCAGCAATCGTATCTTCGCTTGAAGTCGGTATCCGGCAACTGGAACCTGGTGTACGAGAAGAGGTCAGGCTCAAAACAATAGGTGTACTGAATTCAGTGCAAGCACACCGAAAAGAATCAAACCTAACACCGGACGAAAGGCAAGCCCTGCAAGGCCTCAAGACCGATACCAACATACTGATCCTCCCAGCGGACAAGGGCAACACAACAGTTGTTCTGTACAGACGGGACTACGCAGAGAAAATATCCACCTTACTCAGCAGTGAAGAATATGAAAAAGTGAAGAAGGACCCCACAACCACTACCAAGCAAGGCTAAACAAAACATTGAAAGAAGCATTCCAAAAATACCCCACTTTCCGAAACCTCTACCTTCAGTTAATGAGCACCAACGGATCAGCTCCAGCATTCTACGGCCTACACAAAGTCCACAATCCGGGGATCACTTTGTGCCCGATTGTCAACTTCCGGTGTTCCCCTCTTCGCTCGTTGTCAGAATACCTTCACAAACTCATATCCCTAATCGCAGGAAAAACAGCGACCCAAATCCGTCATTCCAGTCACTTCATCGAACTGGTGTCCCAGGCCACCCTTGAGGCAGACGAATTCCTTGTCTGCTTCGACGTGGTGTCCCTTTTCACAAACATCCCCGTGAAGCTTGCGGTGACCGCTACCCGAGACGCCCTACAACGCGACGACACACTCAGCGCACGAACCCCGCTGAGTGTAAATGTTGTGTGCCGCCTCCTGGAATTGTGACTGTCAAACACATACTTCTCGTCAAACGGGGAATTTTACCGACAAGTGAAAGGAACACCAATGGGAGCATCCATCTCTGTCGTCACGGCCAATTTAACCATGAAACACGTCGAACAATGAGCACTCAACTCATTCCACCTGAAACCAAAGGTTTTACTCAGGTATGTCGACGGCTGCTTCGCCGTCATCAAAAGATCTGAGACTCAAAATTTCCTTCATTTAAACTCCGTGGAACCTGTCATTCAATTCACGCTAGAGGAGGAACTAGAAAACTCCCTGCCGTTTTTGGACGTCCTCGTGTCCCGAAACCACAATACCCTTCCATTCTCCGTATACCGCAAACCAACCCCTCAGGCCGGTACCTCCACTTCTCTTCGTACCACCCGACAGTCCATAAGGCATCAGTGGTGAAGACGCTGTTCAGAAGAGCTGAGACACACTGCCGCACAAAACTTGTCAGAAAAAAAGAACAACACACGATATTCAGAGAACTCATCATGAACGGCTACACAAAAGACTTTATTCAAAAACCATTCGACTTCAAAAACACAACATTCGTCAAGAAATCAACGCACAAAGACCAAAGCCACCACCAAAATACGTCACTTCTTTACCTTATGTCGTTAATGGCAGCGAAACCATCGCCCGAATCTTGAAAAAATCGGGTCTCCAGGTTGCTCACAAGCCCACAAACACTGTTGCGCTTTGCCTACCTGTTCCCAAAGAGTGGACGCCGAGAGAAAGAGCCCAAGGCATTGTCTACCAAATTCCATGCGCCGACTGCGACGCAAGCCACATCGGCGAAACCAAAAATTTCAAAGAAAGAATTCGGCAACATAAGAATGACGTCCGCAAATTCGCAAGAGAGCGCATTCTAGTAGCCGAACATTCCGAGGACTCCGACCATAGAACCAACTTTGAAGAAACCCGCATCCTCGGAACCGAAACAAATTACCCCAAGAGGCTCCTTCTGGAATCCTGGCATATCCAAACCACCCCGAACAATATCAACAGCACAAAAGGAAACCTGCCTCCAGTATATGCACAGGGACTTCGCTCTTCAACGCAACGAAAAAAAGTCGCCATTCAGCACCTCCATGCAGTGCGCCAGCGTGACTAACAGCCTAACCCCCCCCCCCTCCCCCGCGCCTTACGCAACACAGCTGTCGTTCTTTTCACCCCCCCCCCCCCCACCACTCCATACTAAATAGACGCTAGCTTCCCCGATGTGAAGTAGATGGTTGTTCACTGCCGGGCAGTCTTCCGTGGTCTGTATCTGTGTTTCGTGTTGCTTGAGTGTTGTCATAAGTGTTTGGACCCACTGATCGTATCCATCTTTGATCAGGTTGGCTGGGGGCAGGGACTTTCTGAA
The DNA here is from genome assembly GCA_030143305.2 of Amblyomma americanum. NCBI lineage: Eukaryota > Metazoa > Arthropoda > Arachnida > Ixodida > Ixodidae > Amblyomma > Amblyomma americanum. Next base: position 11,453 of record JARKHS020030593.1, on the reverse strand, counting down.
GGCCTGCCAGTCTGGGAGTCGTGCTTGTGAGAGCGACGTTTTGAGGGGCCGCGTGTGAATAAGCGTGTTAATGGCGCAGTGGTCGCTGCCTAGTGTCTCTTCTGTGTTGTTCCATTCCATGTGTTGGATGTGTTTGGAAAGTGTGAGATCAGGACACGTGTCCCGAGCCACAGAGTTTCCCATTCGTGTGGGATGCGCTGGGTCGGTCTGGAGGGTGATGCCTAGCGTAGAGATATGCTCCGCTAGCTTTCTACCGCGCGCCTACCCTTTTTTGTAGCCCCATAATTGTATGGGGGCATTGAAATCTCCCACAATCAAAAATGGGTCCCGACCCGCTTTCTTCAGTGCCCTACTGAAGATATCTGAGGAAGTAATATGTTTGAGCTTGAGCGGACAGTATATGTTGAATATGTGTACAGGGTGGTCAGAGCGTCGCAGAGGTAACGCGGTGACCGTAGTGTAAGAGTATGTTATTTCTATGTCGAGATCTACCTCATGTGCTGTGTACGACTTATGTACAAGAATACAGGTGGATGGGTCCCGCTGAAAAGTGTTGTATCCAGAAATTTTGGCCGATTGCACAGGTTCTTGAAGCGCGACAATGGCGGCATGAAAGTCCTATGTTTCAAGGTAAAGGCGTAAGTGTGCTCGTTTCGCGCGGTCGCGACAGCCTCTACAATTACATTGTATTACGCCCAGAGTTTCCGGTTTTATTTTACGAGGTGTCCGCTTAGTGCCCTGAGCCATGATGAAGGCCAGAGGCTGGCTGGCTCCAAGCACCCAGTGCGCTGGTGCCCTGCATGGTAGCGAGGGGGTTATCCTGGTTTTCTTGCTCAATAGTTTCGCGGCGAATTTTGGATGGGCGGCCTACTTTCCTTACGGGTCCTGCCCGCATAAGCAATTTTGGTTTAGCCTGTATCCAGGCTTTAATGTTTTGGGTGACTTGCTGCGTAACGGACACAGTCAGTTGCTGAGTAATGGTTGTTACCAGCTTCTGCATTTGTGTTTGGATGACTTGTGTAATAATCGCTGGCAGCTGGGTCAGGCGATCCGCCACATTTTGCTCAATATCCGTCATGCGGCTTTCCAGATTTGCAGTGAGCGCAGCACCTAACAACGGAGCAACGCTCGAGCACGCAGACGCCGATTCATCAGCGTCCTCCATTGTTTCCAAGAACAGTGGCTCTGCTCTAGCGTTTTTAGTACGTTCAATTTGGATTCTAGCTGCGCGTTCTGGTTTTTGAGAAACGCTAGCTCTTTTCTCAGCTCAAGTTCGAGGAGGGAAGGGGAGGGAGGGGAAATAGAAGCGACGCCCGCCCAGCTCCTTACCTTTGATGTTGAAGTTGGGCTGTTTCCAAGGGGGGGGGGGGGGGGGGGGAATCTTCGGCTCGGAAAGCTGGTGGCTTGACACCGGTCCCGGATTTCGCATTTTTGGAAGCGGGAGGTGGTTGTTTCCAGCTGCCTTGTTTCCCGGCAGCTTGGCCGGACTTGCCCATCTTATTCCTAGTGTACTTGCTTGACTTGCTTGGTTGCTCCCCTTGATGCTCCCTTGGTGCTCCCCTTGGTCGATCGTTGTAGACGCCGAAACTTGCCCTTGCAGTCAGCGGAGCCAGTCAGGTGGGCCTGCCCGCAGATAATGCAGGATGGGGTACAGTCATGTTCGTTAAGACCCTGCTCGGAGGCGCCTACATGTTGCCCGCCAAATCCACATCTTCCGATGTCCGGGTGTGGGCAGTTGTCAACCCGGTGGCCGATGGTCCCGCAGCGGAAGCATGCAGGGATCGTCCGTTTGTATTCTCACACAAGTGTGCATTCACAATTGTAGTGCACGTAGCGCGGCACCTTGCGGCCCACAAAGCTGAGCACCGCAAGATTTGATTTTCCCAGTTTGCGCACAAAGGCTATCTCACCTTCGCGCCACTTCACCTTGTTCTTGAGGGTAGCCGTCGTCTCATCAGCCCACACCCTGATCACACCTCGGCACACCTCACCATTACACCTGGACTCCATGTACGCGAAAACTCACGCGAACGCTAAGGCGACGGCGGCGGCGACGGCTGGCGTTCGCTCCGTCGCCCACCGGCCAAGCTATATGCGCGAAACAGACGCGATCGCGAAATGGCGACGACGATCAGTGTTGCTGGCATAATACACCGCAAAGCTGTTTGCGCCTATAACAAGAGTCACATTATGTGCAAGGTTTAAAATATTGCGCATGAAATTCAAAATAAAATGTGTTTACAGCTTTGTGCATTGAGTGTAGACTGTTTAACTGAACACTCACGTAACATTTTGGCACTTGGTTGTGGAGTTTGTTTTCGGCTGTTTTCCCCGCGCGCTTTTCCCCGCGCTTTTCCCCGATCGAAATGGAGTGGCAGCAGAAAGTAGCAGCTCTACGTTTGCGCCTAATTCTGAAAAGAAAGAAGGCCCTTACACGCAAGTACTGGGTTCGACCAGTCTGGGAGCAGCGCGCAGAGGAAAGCGAATTCTTTACAGCGGTAAGTTGTTCCTGGCGAAGAAATCAAAGCAGCGCAACTGCATATGGTTCAATGCATTCTTGCAAATGAAGGTGATGCAAGACGGGGACGCATCGCTGTTCCACAAGTTTTACCGCATGTCCCCGGAAACATTTAACCTCCTCCACTCAATGGTTGCAAGTCGTCTAACAAAAGAGTGGCTGTGCAGAGATCCCTTATCGTCTGGCGAGCGCCTCGCCCTGACGCTGCGGTAAGGACGTACTCTTTCTGAAGGGACGCTGTGCGACGAGAGGCTCTGAGCAGACGACGCTTATTTGGGGACATTGTACAGGAGATTGCTTGCCTGTAATAATTCACAGAGTAGCACAGCGCGCGCGCGTGTGCGTGCGTTTTGGAACTTGATGAAATTCTTGTTATTGTCTATATTTTCAGGTACCTGTCATCAGGAATGCTGATTAAAGATGTCGCAATGGCGTTCAGGGTGGGGATCGAAACAGCCAGACGGGCAATCTATCTGACATGCACAGTGCTCTGGGAGGTGCTTGCTCCAATTTACATGAAGGTGTGTCAATTAATTTTGCCCTCTAGTACTGTACAGCTACGATATAGGCATTTCAGTTTTCATTAACCACTAGTCCACCGTATTGCAGGCTCCAACAGAGAACGAGTGGAGGGAAATTGCTGCAGACTTCTGGAGTCTGTGGCAATTTCCGAACTGCCTGGGAGCCGTTGATGGGAAGCACGTTGAAATCAAATGCCCCAAGAATGCTGGAAGCCTTTATTTCAACTACAAGGCATGAAAGCAAAGTATTTGTATGTTGTGATGTAAAAAAGGGAGTAATCCATTTGTTGCACTGCTGTCAAGGCCCAAAGAGCATTGTGGAAAGGGTCACATCTGACTGTGAAACAGTCACACTGAGCTGGTGTTTTGTGTGGCGTGATTGCAAGTGTGTATTCTGAGGAGGCAAAGTCTTTTTTTTTGCGAAAACTACTGCATTGCAATAATAATTGTAACGCACTGCAAGAAACAAAAAGTTCATGACACTCCAGCAGTAAACTCAGTACGAGGGGAGGGTCAACTGCTGTGGGTGCAGAGCGAGCATCAGGACGTGGTAGAGGGTCGGATGACATGCCAGGTCACCGCACTTGCTACTGCTCACTCTGGTGACACCTGTGGACCCCAGCCTTCAGTGTTTGTATTCGCACTTATTCGCAGGGTACCCATTCCATTGTTCTGCTGGCCTTGGTGGACAGCAGGTATCTTTTTCGGCTGGTGGACGTGGGCGCACCTGGAAGACTCAGTGATGGGGGCATCTTTAAAGATTCCCCCATTGGCCAACGTCTGCATGAGGGCAAGCTCAATCTGCCTCGTGCAGCTCGACTGCCAAAGTCGGAGAAGGTGTGCCCTCATGTTTTCGTTGGCGATGAGGCCTTCCAGTTGCGCCCAGATTTCATGCGGCCACTGCCAGGGAGCCGCACAGACGCCAAAGAGGTGGTGTTCAACTACCGCCTCAGCCGAGCACGGTATGTATCACTCAAGTGAGAACCTAACAGTAAATTTAACTGTTTCTGGCCTCACTCAGTCACCAGTTAGCATCATAGACTTGCAGGCGTGCGATACTTTATAAGTGCTAAAACCAGCCTATTGAGTCACAAAAAGGGCTTTGCTTGGTGTGAGAAAAGTGAGACGCATATTAGTTTTGCAAGCAAAATTGTGATTGTTTCTTTTACAGATGATGTGTCGAAAATGCATTCGGCATCTTGGTGTCTCGGTGGCGCATCTTCGAGAGAAAGATCATCCTCGAGCCCAAAAATGTGGACAGTGTAGTAAAGGCAACATGTGTGCTCCATAATTTTCTTTGTATGGAGAGCAGTTCCGCTAGCTACTACTGCCCTCCTGGCTACACTGACTGCACCGACACGTTCAGAAATGTTCACGAGGGCTCCTGGCGGGAGGCTGCGTCTACCTCTGCAATGTTCCAGTTGCAGAGGACGAGGGCACGCAACTGTGCACAGGGTGCCACTATTGTGCGCAACACATTTTTGGAGTTTTTTAGTACTGAAGGCCAAGTGCCCTGGCAGTGGAGCCTGCCTGGTGTCAGCAAGCCGTAAGGCTTGGGCAGTGGCGAAGCCATGTGTGTGTCGAGTGCAGACTACTAATTGTAGTTGCACGTTTCCTTCTCATCTATTCTCTTAGATGACAGTCTATCATCATCTTGCATTAGCTTTATGGTTTTATGAGGGTTTAATGTCCCAAAGCGACACGGGCTATGAGGGACGCCGTAGTGAAGGCCTCCGGAATAATTTCGACCACCTTGGGTTCTTTAACGTGCACTGACATCACACAACACACGGGCGCCTTGTGCATTTGCCTCCATTGAAATGCGGCCGCTGCGGTCGGGTTCGAACCCGGATACTCCGGCTTAGTCGATGAGTGCCTTAACCACTAAGCCACTGAGAAGGGTACCATTAATGATTTCATTGTTTGATCTGCCATAATCTGGTATTTTTCTAGAAGGTGGTCTGCTTTTCATTGATAATAAAAAAATGGTGTTATAGAAAAGGAATAGTGATAGAAAAAAAAGCCATACGTTGCTTAAACAATGTATCATATTTACATCCCTCAGCCCAGCTATTTAGTCAGCATCATATAATCAATATTCACTCCCTTTATAATTACCGTCTCCTCCACCAGTTTCATTTTGGTAAGGCAAAGCATAAAGAATTCTTATTGACACTTTCAGGTGCAATGTTATGCTGCAATATTTTTAAAACGCGTGCCTGAAAAATGGAAAATTGCACACCGCCGAACAAATTACCTTCTACAGTCATTAAGCTATACATGCCAGTGTTACTCAATAAGCTGAATGTACCCAGTTCTTTTAATCCTGTAATAACCCGCAAAGTTTTGCGTTCAATATTTCTAGAATGACTTGCGCTTTCGTGCTATAAACATAATAATCTTAGCTTTATGTCTAACTTGAATGCAGTGATTGGGTTTGTTGTAAGCTCGTGTGCATGCATACGCTAGTCTTTGTATAATGGCTTCATGTCTTTTTTACTCTTATTTCTGCTCTTATTTTTGTACATTTATGATAAAATGTGTCTTTTTCGAAGCAGCAGAAAATGTATAACTTTTCTTTTGTACGGCTGTCACTGTTGCCTGCCGCCGGCTTTCAGGCCTCGTCAAGCTGTCCCCACAACTTTTTGCCTGTAAGACCGTCAACATTGTGGAATGTTGAAAATGAAGGTGAATTTTAATTTGAAATTTGAGGAGGTTGTGATCGCTGATAACAATTATCAGATTTATACTTGTTACATTATCAGGGGTTGATGTCAACAGGAGGGCCGTATCATCGCTCCCTGAATGTAGTGATCCTGTACTAGGCTCAAAAATTGCCTAGATTGTGCTCATGTACTGGACAGACAAAAGGGAGAAGGTAATAGGGTAACTGAAGTCGCTGAACAAGATGGGTACCAGCACCATGCAGCAATGCACCTCCATTGAGAGAGTTTCAAATTCGGCTAGTTGGTAGTTAACATGGTCAAACATAATGCCAGAGATAAGACAATCAGTGAGCTGTGGGAAGCTTATGCTTGGAATCGGGAGAAGTGGGGACTTGTGTAAGACACCCTTCATTTTTGCTTTCCAAACAAGAAAAGCAAATCTTGGAAAAGTAATATCAAAGGAGTAAAAGTAATATCCGATCTGCTGGGAGAGTTTTTTTTTATGCTTGTTGATACGATAGGAAAGTTGCTGCTTTCAATGTTTTCTTTTATTTATGGTTTGACATGTGACCCTTACATATGTGTGCAAACCGCAATAAACTTCAGTTGACAGTTTGCGCACCAGTGCTTGTGTCGCCCCTGTTGTCCCCTGTCAGTTCAAAAGCGCAATTATGTTTGACCATCAGCATTCTCTGTATTACATTGTCTTTTTTCCCCAGCGAACTTTGTTGGATATCGGTAATTTACAGCCTCAAGTGCGTGTGTGTGTAAATATTGGGAAATTATTTTGTTGCGTTTGAAGACTTTCTTTTATTTTGCATGTGAGCCTCTGCATTCAGATTATGTACCTTTAGATCTTATGAATATGTCCTTGTGTATTAAATTTTTGTACCATAAAAGCTCTGCACACTTGATTCTTTACATTGCCATGCAAAGAATCCATTATGCTATTGTTTTCCAACCTCTGCAGTAATCAGGGAGTTCGAAAGCAGTAACTTGCTAGATGCCACGACTAGTCATGCTGCTGCTGCAGCTTTTTGCTTCGCCCCGTATTTCTGATGGAAAGAAATGAATTTGTAAACACACTGTTCTCTTTGTGTTTGTAACAGATCACTGTATCCACACACTAAATTTAGAAACTTTAAAAACGCCTTTTATTTCACAAAAATGCGGACATGTAAGCATTGAAAATGACCACTGCAACTGCAATGTCTACAGTGGCAAAGCTGACTATAAATAAAAAATGCATAACGGAATGTAACCTTGATTGCACAAAAGTGTAAAAGCTGCTGCATTCACAGTTATTGCAGCATCACTGCAGTCAGATATCACTAAGCGCACAATAAAATGAGAAACTTTAAAGACTCCTTTTACTTCACAGCAATGCGGACATGTAAGCATTCAAAATGACCACTGCAATGTCTACAGTAGCAAAGCTGACTGTGAATAAAAATGCATACAGGAACATAACCTTGATTATTGCACAAAAGTGTGAGAAGCTGCAGTATTCAGTTATCACATCACTATAGTCGGGTATGACTAATCATACACTAAAATGAGAAAACTTGTACTTCAGAAAAATGCAGACTCCTAAGTAATCGAACCAATCATTGCTACTGCAATTTCAGAGTTGACTTTAAAATAAGTAATAAGTACAGAAACGTAACTGATTACTGTGCAAAAGCTGCAGTAATCAGAGTTATCACAGCATCACTATAGTCGGGTATTACTAATATACACTAAAATGAGAAAACTTGTACTTCACAAAAATGCAGACTCCTAAGTAATCAAACCAATCATTGCAACTGCAATTACAGAGTTGACTTCAAAATAAGAAATTCATACAGGAATGTAACAGTGATTACTGTGCAAAAGCTGCAGTAATCAGAGTTATCACACCATCACTATAGTCGGGTATTACTAATCATACACTAAAATGAGAAAACTTGTACTTCACATAAATGCTGACTCCTAAGTAATCGAACCAATCATTGCAACTGCAATTACAGAGTTGCCTTCAAAATAAGAAATACGTACAGGAACGTAACAGTGATTACTGTGCAAAAGCTGCAGTAATCAGAGTTATCACAGCATCATTATGGTCGGGTATTACTAATATACTAAAATGAGAAAACTTGTACTTCACAAAAATGCAGACTCCTAAGTAATCAAACCAATCATTGCAACTGCAATTACAGAGTTGACTTCAAAATAAGAAATACATACAGGAACGTAACAGTGATTACTGTGCAAAAGCTGCAGCATCATTATAGTCGGGTATTACTAATCATACACTAAAATGAGAAAACTTGTACTTCACAAAAATGCAGACTCCTAAGTAATCGAACCAATCATTGCTACTGCAATTTCAGAGTTGACTTTAAAATAAGAACTAAGTACAGAAACATAAGTGATTACTGCGCAAAAGTGTAAAAGCTGCAGTAATAAGAGTTATCACGGCATCACTATAGTCGGGTATTACTAATCATACACTAATATGAGAAAACTTGTATTTCACACAAATGCAGACTCCTAAGTAATCAAACCAATCATTGCAACTGCAATTACAGAGTTGACTTTAAAATAAAATAAAGAAACCATAAAGGAATAGAATTTCGATTATTGCACAAACGTGTAAAAGCTACAGTATTCAGAGTTATCACAGCACCACTATTGTACAGTTCAAAACGAGTGACACCAACAGTCACCGAAAGCAAGGAAAGCATAGTGAGTTTGTATACATATACTGTTCTCCATTTCTTCGTATTGTGGTACTGCTCGCTTGGAAATTAGTAATCTCGTTATGCCTGAAAGGTAACTGATTACAAGTCGGATCAAAAACATGAATATGCCAGCAATGGGAACCAAACTCGCGACCGTACACGACATGGAGGTCGTGAGTTCGGATCGCAATGGTGGCAATTGCTTGCCTTTGTTCCAATTTGTAATCCAGCCGCCACGGTGGTTGAGTGGTTATGACGCTCGGCTGCCGGCCCGAAAGATGCGGGTTAGATACCGGACGTGGCGGTCGAATTTCAATGAAGGCGAAAATCTAGAGGCCCATGTACTGTGCAATGTCAATGCACTGCGCACTGTCAATGCACATTAAAGAACCCCTGGTGGTCCTTTTAGGGAGCCCTTCACTACGGCGTCTCTCATAGCCTGAATAGCTTTGGGACGTTAAAGCCCCATAAACCAAACCAAACCAATTTGTAATCTGTTATCTTTCAGGCATAACCATATTACAGTAATAATTTCTCAATGAGCAATACCACAATATGATGAAATGTATATGCATCTAGTTACCTATGCTTTTCTTGCTTTCAGTGACTGTTAGCTTCCTTCATATGATCTCCCATGCATGATGTATGGCTAGAAGCAATATAAGAGGGAACATGGGAGCGTGTGGCCTCCTTGCTTTGCAAAGTACTGCCAGGGGCAGAAGGCGGGAATTGTCAGTGTAAGGCGCACGCAAAGTAAGCATGGCCGCCTATCCTTCCCGAGCATGACCCTGATGCCACCTGTTGTAGTCTGTTGGTGGCCGCAATTTGCAAAGTACGGAGGCCCCATGCTCCTGTGTTCCCCCTCATATTGCTTCCAGCAGTTCACAGGATAAATCAAGTAAATTACTTCTTCGGTATGAATTCAAATACACACTGCAATAACTTCATCTGCATTTCATTCTGCAGCCTCTCTGGCACTTCCCTCATTTTGTCGACTAAGTATGCTCCGAAATGATCGAGGCTGTCTGGTTTTTTTTTGAGCATTTCACCAAGCATATCAATCTGACTATCATACTTCTCTATTCTGCTCCTTTTTTTAAGTGAGCTTGTGCTGGGCATTGCAGCCACAAGCTAAACACTGGCGCTTGGGGCATTTGATGTTGGTGCTGAGCTTGTCCCAGGACTTGATGGCAAAGAGGCAGACTCGGCAAACATTTGTTGAAAAATCGCCTCTGCACTTCCCTGTGGCGTGTCGCTGATGTTTTCTTCGGGCACAATATATACCGCTTCCGCATGCGGCAGCGGTTCCAAGTTGCCCGAGGTCCTACAGTAAGGTAAAAGATAAGTAAGTACCTCGAGTTTCAATCGGGAAAATGAGGCCCTTTAAAGTTTAATGCACTTGAAGAAAATGGTCTGCTCGAATTATTTAAGAGGTAGCAAATACAAATAATTTGCTACAATAATTTTCAACACGGCAGACAGGAAATAATATTGGGCCTTGGTTTTCTTGTTCTGTGCAAAACGGTAAATCAGCGGCGAAACTGCACATAAAACGGCATACATTCAGTGAAATGCAATGATAACCTCCAAATGGACTTACGGTCTGCTGAGCATCGTGTCCCGCAGGAAGAGCAGCCTTTCGAAGAAAGGCCAGGTTGTCTCTTCAACCTCGTTTGCCCCAATCCCGCTCTTTTTCGATTGGCGGAGCCCTTTAGAAACCCTCCTGAATGTGTCGCGCAGATTTTTCCAACGGTGCTTCACGTCAGGAACTGCGGAGTCATGAAAAGCGCAATAATAATCGGCTATCAGGTGAAAGCCTGTATCGATTTGGCATGCAAATCTGCTGCCCGGCGGAGTGCATTTTCTAGCGAACGATAATGATCGCTCGACGTTACACAACTTGCCACGTCGTAAAACTCAGCAATTGCGAAACGCGGCACTCGGCGTACGGTCAGCATTTCGTATAGTCAATGGCACCGACAGAGTGCTTTGTTTACAAAACCTCACCTGTTGCACCGACGGCTTCGGCTACTCGGCGCCACGCCGCTTCCGAAACGTTGCGGGCCTTATAGTTTTTTTGCTGCATGTCCCAAAGGACCCGCTCGCACTCCACGGCGTCGATGAGTTTTTCATTGAAGGCTTGGGCTTGAGCGTGTGCCATGGTACCGCAAATGTGATACACCTACGAGCACTCGAAAAAACTTGCCAACACTGCGGCACTTTCGAGAAAGCGCGCAAAATTACCGGCAGTGACGTACGCTGCCTTAGCTGCTATTGGCAAATCGTGTAAGCAACTTCCGGGCGACGAGCCATATGCTGAGCGCGGCGCCAGCGTCTCCTCCCACGTACTGGGTAATAGCCGCTCCCAACTCGCCGTGCTGGAAAATTGCCTTGAGGTTTATGGTTTGCCTTGGCTTGAGAACCACGACTATATATTCTGAGCTCATTTTCGGCGTCTCTTTCGGGCACCATAATGCAGGCTTGTTATCCAGCGGCAGCGCTACGCGATCGCTGCCGGAGAAGAGGCGGCCGGTGAGCCCAGCTGCCCGTGTTTGCTTGAGCGACGCCATCGTGGTACCGTCCTTGGATGTCTTGGAACACTGGGTGCGCTTACGCACGGAAATCAGCGTAAAGAGTCCATCTTCAATGGGTGGAGTCCTGTCTTCGGGTTGCTGAATGTCGATTTCAGCCCACGCCATTACAGTGGGATCGTAGTAGCGTTGAGTAGTGGTCGCCATAGCGTTCCGCGGCGTGGCGATGAAGAAAAATTGTCATAGAACAGCCAGTTTCGGGCCTACCTTCTCAGGTGGGACCAGTACCAGCAGGTTCCTCTCGATGTTGGGAAAGTGATAGTGACGGCTTCGGTGGGGTCACACGAAAAGTTCCGCGGTTCCTGGAGAAAATACCAGGAGCCGACACGCCGCACGTCTGGCCGCTTCGCGCGCTCGCAGCGCACCCTCCCCCCCCCACCCCCCCCCCCCTTCTCTTGGACGCACTTTAGACAATTCAAATCAACCTAGACTGC
>JARKHS020030592.1:0-55013 GCA_030143305.2 Amblyomma americanum | reverse complement strand
ACCCAAAACCCGCCTTAGTTTTCAATGATTTAGTGACAGCTTTGGCCTTTTAAAACAATACTCGGAATCGTAATTTTTTTATATGTTTACACGGATTTCTCTGCGATTACTTTTTGTAGCCGCAGTACAAACTGAGGGGGCGAGTTGGCTGGCTTTTAAAATGCTGAAAGTTGAATCACTTTCAACCTTGGGCGCAGCTGCACTGCGAGTCGCTTCTACATCGCTCTGTAGGTCTAAATTTTCTCCCATGAGCCAGGGACAGCGCCAGGTTATCCGTAGTGTGGCCGGGAGGAGAAGTGTTGAGGAAGGGGTAGAATTTTGAATATTCATGATGTCTTTGTGGCATTGACCGTCGTGCAACTAAAATTGATCGTTTGCACAAATGCACCAGTGGTACATCTTCATACAAATTATATGACACCAATTTTTACGGACTGCTCTATAGAGAAATCTGCTCGTCAGTGTCTCAAAGAAGTGTTCGTCAAATTATTCGTGGCTCGGCAAATGTTTCGGGTGGGGCCTTCTTTTGGCGCCGTCACTACCATGAGCAATATTCAGTGCAAGTTCAAGCCTTTGATACTATACTTTGTATTTCTATTTTTTCCATCGCATGAACCGACACTTCAACACGTGCGGTGAGCTGCTAGCTCTGAATAAAACCGTGCAATAAAAGTGCCAGCCAGCTCTGAATATAGACATCTTTGGAGAAATTAAGGTTTATTGTTACATGCAGACTCAAGAATTAGAGATATTTAAAATGCACAAGCAGTCGCAGGTGATTAAATACGACCGTGCTTATTAATCTAGAATAGGTCATCATCATCATCATAATCAGCCTGACTACACCCACTGCAGAGTAAAAGCCTCTCCATGTCTCTCCAATTAGCGTGTTCTTTGCAATTTGCTCCCACCCTATGCCTGCAAGCTTCTTAATCTCATCCGCCCACCTAACCTTGTGCCGCCGCTTGCTACGCTTACTTTCTCTTGGAATCCACTCCTTTACCCCTAAGGACCTGCGGTTATCTTGCCTTCGGATTACATGCTCGACCCAAGCCCATTTCTTCCCCTTGATTTTGACTAGGATGTGACTAACCCGCATTTTGTTCCCTCGCCCAATCTGCCCGCTTCCGGTCTCTTAACGTTACACCTATCATTTTTTTTCCATGGCTCGTTGCGTTGTCCTTAACTTGAGCTGAACCCTCTTTTGTTAGCCTCCACGTCTCTGCGCCTCATGTGAGTACCGGCAACATACAGTTTTTGTGCATTTTTCGCTTGAGGGATATTGGTAAACTGCCATTCATGATGTGATAGAACATGCCATATGAGCTCCACTCCATTCTTATCCTTCTAGTTGTTTCCCCCTCGTGATCCGGATCAGCTGTCACTACCTGCCCTAAGTAGACGGATTCCCTTCCTGGTGTTCAGCTTCTTTAGGATGGAATGCTGGGGAATGGGTCTTTGACCCCACCTTGTGAAATGAAAAGTAGCTTGTGCCATGGCAATCTGCGGCCACAGGTGCCCTTGCGCCACAAAAATTCATCATCATCATCGTATTCCTTTACCACTTCCAGAACATCGCTGCCAATTGTGAACAGCGGTTCCCTTGCAAGTGTTTTGACCATTACTTTGAATTTCTGCATGTTAATTTTTAGACCGACCGTTCCGCTGTGCGTGTCTAACTCAATGATCATGATTTGCAGTTCACCTCCTGAGTGACTCAGCAAGGCGTCATCAGTGAATCGCATATTATTCGGTTATTCACCATTTACTCTTATCCCCCACTGTTCCCAATTCAGGCCTCGGAATGCCTCCTGTAAACAGGCGGTTAATAGCATTGGCGAGATCGTGTCTCCTTGCCTGACACCCTTTCTTAATAGAATTTTAATACTGACTTTTATAGAGAGCTAGGGTAGCTGTGCAATTGCTGTATATATCTTCCAGTATTTTGAGATTAGGCTCCTGTACAACCTGATTACGCAATGCTTGTATGACTGCTGAAATTTCCACTGAGTCGAATGCTTTCCCGTAATCAATGAAGGCTATATAGGAGGGTTGGTTACACTTTGCGCATTTCTCTATCACCTGATTAATAGTGAGAATATGATCTATTGTGAAATATTCTTTACGAAAGCTTGCCTGATCATTTGGTTGATAAAAGTCTAAGGTTGCCCTGAGCATATTAGCGGTTACCTTAGTAAATACTTTGTTGGCAATGTTCAGTAAGCTTATAGATCTGTAATTTAGATCAGTGTTCCAGATCAAAATGGTTCTGTAGCAAAAGGTTATTGTTTGCGATATTTTTAGTGCTCGTAATTAATTTTTCTCCAAACAATTTATTTTGGTGGAATAACACGAATGTTACGTTTACCATTCCATGGGATTAGAGAGAAGCAAAATTCATTTATATTCTACACGGTCAAAGGGAGTACGTGGATCCAGCAGATGGCTAGAGCAAAGCGTACGCAGCCTATATACCTTCTTTCTACCCACTAGCTTGCGTCAGTAAGCTGAAGGGCCACTTACATATGTTAATGAATTGCTATATGCGGAATATGCTGCAAAACAACCAGGACATTTTGCTTAATTTGGGACTGGTAACCCCTAAATTAGAAGATTCCAGCTGGAATCACTGAGCCTAAAATAGTTAAGGCAGGACGCGGCTATTAATCGAAAAAAAATGGCTGAATATATATTTTGAAAATGCTTGCATCTACTTGTATGCCTCATTTCGTATGCTTCACTGGCATTTAATGGCTGAAATCGACCGGGAAGTAACCATACTATTGTTTCGTGCATCGCGGCTGATCTGCAGTGCCGAGAAGTGCTGGAACAACGGCCATTTTTCTGCGTTACGGTTTGCTGCCTTAATATTCAGCTTACTGAGCAGTTTTCATCATCAGTGATATCAATTCTCTTCTTGTTTGTTTTGTTGCGCTCGTAGGGCCATAGCACAGGAAACGAGGTTTTTTTTATTTTGATTAGTCGGAATTGGATGTATGATATTTTTCTCCCTCTAGATATGCCAAATGACACTGCATTGCAAAATTTGAGAACCAAAATTGAGACCGTGAAAAAAGATTGATGGTGGCCTAGCCCTGTTAGGCCAGTATATACGTAGCGTAAGCGCGGCGACACCTGGTTCGGAAGAGTTAATATATGAAAGGCGCGCATTCACTACATGCGCCTTTATTCACAGTTAATCCTTGAGACGTCGTGTCGGAGTGGTAGCGTATCCGCCTCAAACTCCGAAGCCTCGATTTCCAGCCTCGACACATGGTTTTTTTTTTTATTCAGTGAGTGTCGGGGGGGGGGGGGGGGTGATCACGTAAGCAGTCACGTGGTGCGGATCAGCTGCCGGCGGCGCGGCGCCGTGGCTGGTCACGTGACCAGTCACATGGTTGCTCACATGTTGCGGTTTCCAGAGGATGCGCAGACCGTCCAGGCGCTCGGCTCCGGCAGGCCAGCTGTGCGCCGTGTGACTGCTCCTCGCGCATGCGCAGCACGGCTGTCCAGAAGCCACGCTAAACTGCTCAACCTCAGCCAGTGCAACTTATGCTGCAAAAGATAGCAAGGGTTTATTGACGCTTTCACTGGGGAGCTGTGTTCTTCAGAGTGCTACATTATTATTCCAGATGAGTACTCTAGGGTGTTGGAAGAGATCCGAGTGAATCCCTGCAAAAATAAAAAAAATAAACCGCAGTGGAAAAATGGCACCTGCGCGCTTGGCGTGTGATCATTCAGAGTCTTCAAGCAAGTCCAGTGAACTTACGGCACGGCACAAAATGTCGGATAGAACCCATAAACATATGAATTACTAGAAATGTTTATGACAGGAGTCTCAAATTATTTCTAATGGGCTTAAAATTTTCATATAGATACATCAAGAAATAAAAAGTTCGCTGTAAGCATCGTCTAACCGCGAACAATTATCAGGAGTTTTTCAAATGAGCTTGACATTCTTTTACCCCATTTTAGATAGTCCTCGAGGGGAGATTACGGCAATCCCATGAGCCTTATATTTAAAATATTTTTTGTTTAAATTTATTCGCTACCGTGCCAAGATAAAATGAACCTTTGAGCTATTATGATGAAAGATAACGAGAACGCATTGCAAACAGAACCAAGCAAATACCATATCTGATGTCTGTCAAAGGAAGTTTGCTTCCAGTAGCAACTTTTTAACCAATCCCCAACCAACATTTCTTGATGCAAGGTGTTTTTAATAAAGGGGGGCTATGAACAAACTAAGCCCAACAGTGGATCACTGGGAAGAGTGTGTAAGGGCGCTGGAAGTCCGAGGTGACGAGGCGGGAGGTGATCGCTGTCGAAGAACACGACAGCGGCGTTTCTCTTCCGGCTCTGCTGAAGCGGCGGAAATTGAGCTCTTACTAAATCTCCTCGACCGGAAAAAGCAATCTATCGACTTTTATTTCCTTTCGTTGGCCTTCACACAAGCTTGATGTAAATTTATTTTTTGTCGAGCTTTATTGCTTTCCGTCTCGACAGTTGGAAAGAGCAGCCAGCTACTCAGCTCTAAGCTACACTTGAAATTGAGAGGACGTATGTGATTGCGAGACATTTATTCAGGTCCTGGGCTGCAGATGGAGAAAGGGAGGTAGTTCTGAAAGGCCACAGCATATTAAGCGTGAAATACTGATAGAGATATTAAAACTTTTATGCTGATTTTACTGCTGGGGTGGACGAGGTACGAGGCAGAGGATCAGGTGCTGTAAATGATTCACGTTAGACAGTGTTTTGAAAACAGGTGACCTGTTTTTACTCTGCGCATGGCTTCGTGTAGGGAGGCCCTTGGATTGAAGGACAGGTAATGGGAAAGAAAAGAAAATGGTGCCAAAATTGAAACGTAAATACAGTAGAATTTCTAAAGTCATGATTTATATTCTATAGAAAGATTATAAACTTTCAACTAGGCTTTTGAAGTTCGACGTTGAGCGCAAAACTTTTAACTTCCACGCTAGCCCTATCATGATGCAACCGGAGTGCGACAACATCTATTTCTTTATTTTTATGTCCTTACGATTAACCATCATTACTTGACGTCTTGAAAGGCATACCAGCCACTATTTACCCGGTAAGAGACTAATAATTTGCAGTCCAGCTACAACTTACACACACAGGGTGAAATTTCGCGTTTACACTATTAACACGAAGTTTTACTAGACCTTCATATAAGAGTACTAAAGAATATTTCGCTGTGTAAACTGGCAAAAGCTCCACGTAAAACAAAATGAAAACACTGCAGCGCGCGCACTAGAACATGAAGTGCTGATGATATGGACTGCAACTGTGCCTGAGAAATGACATTCGTAAGGACATGAACAGTGACACAAATATACGACGTGGCTATTATAAAACTACAATACCTTCGACGCAAAAACTGGACGTGTTGTTGAGCATGGCTTCTTTTCTTACCGCCTTAAAAATCAATGGCAGCAGATCAATAAAAAACGTGCCAACTTACTCATTTTGGATGCAAGGTGATAATTTTTTTCGTGCCAAAATGGAATGCATAGCGAACTGTCATATACTATACTAGGTAAAAAATACATGCAATTTTTACGAACTTATTCGATTGGGGCCGTGGGCACCACGTTTGCCAAGTGCCCATAATTTGTAACCAATGAAGGCTCATATGAATTGATTTGATTTTGATTTGACTTAGTTGTTTCTTTCTGATGCAGAAAGAGGAGCAAGAGCAATAACAAATTTGATCAGATATCTCAGCTCCATTTTTTTGTTTTATATATATTCTTGAGACAAATTTCATACCGCTCTTTATTATTGTGTTCTTACGTCCTCTAATATCTTTCGCTGCCTCCGAGGCCATTTAAAGGTCTTTAAAAAATTGAAGATACTCCAGAAAACCTATGAATTCATGCAGACAGTAATTATATAGTAGGCTGCGGCATAATTCGGTTTTCTACGGCTTACTGCAGTCGCAACGCAATAATTTGTGGGCTCAACCGCACAGGCACTCCGTATACTCAGAAATTTTTCCGTCCAAAAAAATTTTCACCGCTTCGAATGAATGCCTTCATTTCTCGCCATACTATGCAAGAAAGGCAGTAATGGGCGCAAAGTAATCTCCTTTGTGGACGACAGCTAAACATAAGAAGCATGATTGTAGAAAATATGAAGAATTTGCTGCGAAGAGAGGGTGTCTTCGATTATTTGATCGAATTTTTTATTCTAGGCTATTCTTAAAGCCTAGAATCACTACAGCACTGTCGTTCATCAGAGACCATTTTTAAAAGGCGGTTCACATGATCGAGCCAGTGACATTATCTGAAGGAATTATTTAACTTAATAGATACTATTATGTAGGCTTATCACTGCAGATACACCCTATTCTCTGTATTTTTATTTTACACCACTTATTTTTACAAGTGACAAGCTGAGAAAATATTTTCACCCTTAACAGCATGCTTCCTGTTTTCCGAAATCATATTTCCTGAAAGCCGCAATTCTGCCCTCGTTGCATCCGACTTCGATTGCGGTGAACGCCGGCACGCCTTGCCCCGGGGCATTCTTGCATTATACATCAAAAGGGGCTCCCTGTCGTGGCCTTCTTCAAACAGAAGGCATAGAACAAGCCGTTGTTTTTGGAATGCAGAATAAGACGCAGAAAACCGGCGAGTGACAGCCAATTGTTTTTTTCTTAATAAAGAAAGCCAAATTCAGTTTCTTACCATCTTGAATGATTCATGAGTCACTCTGGCCGTTATGGGAGCTCCCTGAACTTGCACCAGAGTGCGCTATTTCCGCCTTCAATTCAGCTCCGTCTTTCAGCGCCTTTGACATAAGGGCACCGCGTGGCGCCTTCCGCCATTCTGAAGGTAGTCTGCATAAACAGAACGTCTCATAACAAGGAAAGAGGTACTAACCGCATTTTTTAAAGCTTGTCTTTTTCGGTTAGATTTGCGCAATGCATCTATGCACGTATGTACGTGTGCATGTATGCATGCACCTATACACGTGTGTATGTATGTATGTATGTATGTATGTATGTATGTATGTATGTATGTATGTATGTATGTATGTATGTATGTATGTATGTATGTATGTATGTATGTATGTATGTATGTATGTATGTATGTATGTATGTATGTATGTATGTATGTATGTATGTATGTATGTATGTATGTATGTATGTAGTAGTAGTAGTAGTATGTATGTATGTATGTATGTATGTATGTATGTATGTATGTATGTATGTATGTATGTATGTATGTATGTATGTATGTATGTATGTATGTATGTATGTATGTATGTATGTATGTATGTATGTGCGCGCGTGCGTTCGTGTGCGTGCGTGCGTGTGTGTGTGAGTGCGTGTGCGTGTTTGTGTGTGTCAGTGCGTGCACGTGTCACAAGCTCCTACTGGTGCTAATATTAAGTCCCGAAGGCAGTTCGCAATAAGCTCACAATGAACTCGTTCAGCATTTTTATTTCACGTACTGGTCTTTTGGGTGGAGACTACCTTACTAGTTTGATTAGGTTCAGAGACGCGTGGCGAAAGAATACACATTTCTTTTCTCATTATGAAAGATAAAAACTCTTTAATGTACGTTTATATAGACACGCTAGTATTCTTCGCCAGTTTAAATTCGTGATTCTTAAGAGCTTGCTCAGTTTTTCTGTCTCACAAAATAAATTATACAATAAAGGGCGAAACACAGCTCCAAGCAGTATGGTTCAGGAGAGTTTTGCTAACTGTATCGTATTATTGTACGATACATAAATTGCAGATTAGTAGTTTGATATATTACACTAAGTGAAGCATAGGAACACGTTTGAATTAGAATTACGAGTGAGGCAGTAAAAGCAGCTTTAGTGGCTGAAAGCCAACATTAATTTTCCTAGTATTTACTGAAATACCAAGTGCACTTCGAGCTGTGGCAGCGTGTTACTCTGAAATAATTGCCAATCAAAGCTGCCTGTGCCAACAGTGTTCTTAAGACTGCGCATAACGCACATTTAGAACGGCAGCAGCATTGGGTATATTGTGAGCAGCTATCGGTGTCATCTTCTCACACATCCGCTGCGACGGGAAGTTTCTCTCACTGTACAATATGCCCGACGGAGAAATTTTATTGATTTCTTGGTAAGGTGTCATTTAATGAAAATCGGATGGAATTACTTCTCCATTTTTAAATATACTGCGCCTAATAAAGAAACTAGTTCCAGCTTTTCGTGCGTTGACTTATATTTTTTCTGCATTGCTGAATTTAAGTAAAGGGCTTTCATGCCTGGTTAATACTTAAAAATTGAATACGGCGCTGAATTTTTACTCGTCAATATATCTCCTGAACTCAGGTCATCTCCCTCTCAACTGCAGCGATGCGTATACATTGGTCCAACCGACTACTGGGACGTTGGCTGATTTCACAACCTGCCTGCACGGTGAAGCTCCTCTATATTCTTTCGGATAGCCTCCCAACAACCACTGAAAGCGACAACTAAATAAACTTACTGAACGTTTGCCAGCTAGTAGCGCGAGATTCAGCGGCAGCGGCTTTCGGTGTTGAACGTCACTATTCCTGCTTTATTATTCTTCATTTCTGGAACAGTGCGCGTGGTGTAATTACGTAGTATCTTATGGCGCCAGTGTGACTGGACAAGAGAGTGTAGCGCGTTGCCAAGGCGTGTTAAAATAACTACACGCACGACGCCCTTGCATGCGGAGGAGTCGGGAGTGCATAGTGCAACGCCAGTGCATCGAATCCGGAAATGTAACAGCTACCCTGTAGAAAATCCTTTAGGGACGCAAAATCCACCGGCCCAAAATAAATCGTGCGCGCTACAACGTAGAGGCCAACTTTTGTGGCTGGTCAAGTAAACGTACAACATAGGAATATTTTAGAGCATTTTATTGCTTTTCCAAGGATGGAGGGATACTCCAACCTTGAAAATACAAATTATACGCCACCACACGTTGGACGAGTTCATCTTGCGTTAAAATCGGTTGTCGGATGGATGTACAGAACAGCATCGCCTGCAAAAAATGGGGTTTAGCTGACACAACCTTGGGCTTAAGCTAAGGGTAAGATGATACAGTTTGCTAAGCGCAAGATGACACTGGAATGTATATTGCAGAATCTGTGTTCCGATTCATAGCGTAAGAGCACTTAAGGCCTTCGTGCACTAACGCATACTCAATCATGCGGGCGAATCAAGTGCAGAGTATGAAAGTAAACAACCCACCAGGATATTCCACAAAGGCAACTGTTTAAACATACATTTAATTACAGGAACAGAGCAGATGAATTAACCAAGCAGACTAAGCGCTTCCATTAAACAATTCTGTTGGTACATATCGTGTTACTACTAAGTCTGTCTCAGGCAACAGGCACCTTTACGCACTATGTCAGCAATATATTGCAAATTGCCATAGCTGTTGCACTTATAAAAATGTATATTTATCTCAATAATTAGCGCTGCTTCGTCGGGCTAACAAGAGCGGTGTAAGTTAATTGGTGTTGTCCTCGAGCCATTCGTGCAGCGTTAGTATATTTATGAGAAGGTGCTGGACGTCTTCAAAGGCTCTTTGACGAAAATTTAACTGCGGCTGGAAACGAAGGCTTCATGATATTTAGTAACCTATTTACAATGTATATTATTGTGAGAAGGTAGGAAATGTTCAGAAGGCGACGAGTTTCGGGGAGGGTTAGACAGCTCCGATATATTAGATTACTGCTTCTACTTTCTCTGTTACTACTCTGTATTGTTAGTGCACCAAATGCGCATATTTTCAGCCTATAACGGCCAAATTGTCTTCCAAACAGTCCAACGTCACACCGCGCTCAGTTAAGCCAGGCGAGGAAGGTATCTCAAGACGGCCACGGTGAGAGCGGAGTCTCCAGCCTGAAAACAGCACTAGTCCATCGACGCATCCTACTTTAGGAAAATCCGACAGCCAATCCCAGAAGACTAAACAAATCCTCCCTTTTTCATATAATGACTGTTTATGTATATTTCAACTTGTCCAGCCGCCTAAACAGAAACTGCATTTATAACACGGGGACGCATTACGTTTAAGCTAATGCATTAAAAGCAACTGGATGACAATGCCCATGGATATCTGGGGCAAAGATTGAAGAATTCAGCAGTCGCCTTGCTACTGCTCTATTCTTTTACCTCGGCATTAGAGGGGAAGGGCTGAAGCAGTGTGCCTTCTCCTTTCCATCACGCGAAAAGTACACTTCCTTCCGCTTCTTTCCCTTAAAAAAAAGATGACATTTGAATACATGAGAAACGGCCCCCAATTTTGAAATCAGAGCGAAACACAAGCCAGCTTTGGCTTTTCCTGCCTTTTTTTGTGGGCAGTTGTGTATTACGCCGGCCTGAGATCCATGTAATGGCCAGTTCAGAGAAAGTCGCGCAAAAATTTAGTTCTTGACGACAGTCTACGCATGTATTTAGGAAATTTCCTGCCCGCCGGCGAAGAAGAACGAGCGTGGGCGGGGGCGCGGCTGTCTAAAGCAGTGCCATGCCGAGTGGACAGAAGGAGGTAATTATCTACTCGAGTCTGCACCTGCCTCACTTAATTGCCCACAATATGGAATTAGGAAAGTGACACGCGGCAGCTCCATCCACGTTTCGTAACCGTGGAGAGAGCGGAAGTTTCATATATGGACTGCAAGGCTGCCGGAGAAAGCCAGGGCCGGAATGCAGTAGGCTGTGGAGGCCGTAGTTTCTCTAATTAAGGAGGTCTAAGAGTACGGCCGAAAGAGGCCCGCAACTTGCAACAAAATTAACGAGAAGCACCGGTAGTGGGATGGTGGCACAACAAATGATTGCAGATATTGGCGTCTGATCTTCATGAATAGCATCTAATGCTAACATTGGCGATGATAATTACCTTCTAGTAAACTCCCAAGGCTCCAAGAGTGAAACAAAAAGGCGGAAATAGTTTGAACCCAATGTTTCAGAAACCGCCAGGTCCGCATTTCGCTAGAGTTTAGAAGTAGCACGGCTAAAGTAGATTGTATATCGCACCAAGAGGCCAACATACTCACTACAATTGAATCCATGGAGTTTCGCATAACGAATACCCACCTCGAGGCTTGGAAGCTTGTGGTCGTCTCAACGTTATACAAGCTACCTTTTCTTATAGCCTCTGCTTTCGCAGTTGCTTGTATATTTACAAAATGAGAACCGTTCACCATCACTTTAGATAAAGCGCTGCTGTGGTTCGTCAAAGCTTCATGTGAGTTATTTTAGGTGCTGAAATAAAAAAAAAACTTTTTAACCGGATCTGAGAGGTGGCATGTGGTCTTGTTCCACTCAGTTCAAGAATATTATCTTCCATCTCAATTTATTCTTCATATGAGTCATACAGAAAACACGCCAGTTTACAAATATCACTGCAGACAAAGTCTTATTGGTGGTCCAAGCAGGTTTAATACAAATCTTCAGATAAGCAGGAGCCGCAGTTCATGGCGGCAGTTACAGTCGTGACGCCGTGACCTTCGCGTGAAGCTTCCTGCGACAGCCCCTTGTTTTCGGCAACTTAAAGTTAATGCATTATCACCGAAACGCTACGCGCCTGTGTACACTTCCTTTTTGCTGCTTCTACCATTCAACGAGTGGGCGGCGGTCGTTACGTCCTTAAAGGCTCGTCTGTACTGAAGGGGTTCACAGAAAAGTAAGCACTGCTTAGGTTTCAACGCGCCAGCGTTAAGGAGCTCGTGTCGCAGAAAAGCCGGTGCCGTCGGCGTCTATGGCCGTGAGCAAAAAATAGTGCATCTCGGTGGACACCTGAACTGCGCAGTAAGGGAAGGGATTTTCCTTCCCTTACGGCGCGTTACGGGTGTCCAGCGAGAATTATGAGACAGGCGTCATTTCCTTCCCTTAAAACCAATTTTCATTTCAATTTCCTTCCCTTACGGCCCGGTTCGGGTGTCCACCGAGATATGTAAGACAGGCGTCCTTTCCTTAAGTTGCCCAACGGGCGACGCGTTGCGCCGAACGGGCGTTGGCGTTGCGTGGACTCCTTGGCAGCGCTGCAACACGGTGTCGCGTCTCTCTTAAAGACGAAGCTTAAGCGTCCTCCGTTTTGATTTTCGAGTTGCAATTTTCAGCATATATTCCTTTCACATGATAACAACCTGCAAGCTTTCTCGCTACTTTGTGCAAAAACGTGCACCACACTACCCCTTACGTGCGCAAAAAATCATCCCTCTTATTCACCCCTCTACCAACCTGTCGTTCTAAATGAATCACAGTCATCACTGCCGAAGCACTGCGAGCAAGGATGAGACAGACGCTTTAGTTGCAATGCCTGAAAGTTGAAGAAGCAAGTGCGCAGTAGTGCAAACATAAGATGCCTAAAAAATTAGTTAACTTTTCTGCTTGAATGAATTTAGGCAATCCGAGTACAATATTTTCAACAGGAGCAACATGAGCTGGCACTCTCGAGTAAAATATTGTACCGAAATAAAAATAAGGAAGGAACCAGCAAACCTTTATTGACAGAAGCAGTTCATAAATTTTGTTTGCGGTTTTTGGTCGCTTCGACCCAGACTTCGTTTTTGAACCCCAGAAGCCCCCCTCCCTTATGAGAGTAATATACGTCCAAACAAACCTATTTGCCCAAAAGAATATTTTACTGCCCGATCAACATCGGAAGCACCAAAGTGCCTCGCAAACTGTACCTTGACGTGGAGGTTGGCAGGAAGCAGGAAAGGGAAGTTGAAATGCGACTCTTGTTTTTCAAGGAGATAATGATCGTGGTCAGCTCAGCCGCACCCTACGTCTCAAGCAACTGAGAGCGAATTGTCAGCAAGCAACTCTTTGCATAGGATGAGTAAAGGTGCACATTGAACATCTGCCACTTTATCCTCCGTTGACATTTACATTCTACAAGCTTGCTCTGCGGCTGATTTTCTTTGATCAAGGCGTCTTCAGAAGATCATGCTTATAGCTGAGATAAGCCCTGTCTTCACTGAGAGCTTCACATACGCGACCAGTCGGAAGAAGGAAGAATTTTCATCGCCAACTGGATTGCAATAACCTCCCTTAATTCTCGTAAATTCGTCTTCACTGATTTACCTTCTTGCAGAATAGCCAATATGCTTTCCTTGTAAGCTAAGACGATAAATGGGATCTGGAGCCCATATTTCGAAATATGTTGTTATAGTGTTAGAGCGCTTCATGGACTACGTCTCGTTCTAGTCACCAATCAGCTAGACTTGACTGGGTGTCTTCGAAACTGGTTGTCTTCACCAGGGCACATGCTATAGTGCTTTCTGTCTGCTCTGTAGAGCAAGCTATGACCTCTCAAGCTTGCCCTATAGGTTTTCCCCTGGCTTTCCTCGGAACAAATCGTTGTGGAAATACACCGCCAGACCTTCAGGGTCGTTCTATTTTGACACGCCGACAGCACATGAAGGGCCATGCCCCACTCTGCAGCGTGGCGTCGAGGGGTAGCTTCATCCATCACCTCGTCTTCGTTATCACCTGGTATGTGTATCGGTGTCTTCCAGAAGTGGGTGCGGCGAAACTATAGAACACCTTCTTTGTAACTGCCTTCGGTTTCAGCGTGAGCGTGCACTCCTGGCTGCAACACTCCGCCGTTTATATCCTCGGCCCCTTACTGAAGCCAAGATTCTGGGTCCTTGGAGTAAGCCTTCATCGAAAAGGACAGCTTTGAAGGCACTTTTAAAGTTCTGGGAGGACTCAGGACTGAGTGCAAGATAGTGAAAAATCAGTGTGTGCCCTGTGTACCTTACAAGTAACGGCCAACGCACACGTGGAAAAGTGATCATATTCTTTTGTTCTCTTCCTTTTCTATCTCTCCCTCCGTTCCCCTTCCCACTTGTAAGGTAGCATACAGGGCGCTGCCTAGTTAACCTCCCTGCCTTTCCGTCTTTCTCTCTCTTTCTCTCTCCAGAAGTACCTGTATCGGGCAAAGCACTCTCCTAGATAAGTAAAAGAATTCATGCGGAATTATCCCACCCTTCCGTGGAATACAATTAAACGCGTACAAATTGAACTGTGGTCTTTTTCTTTATTCAATGGCTGGGCGATCTTTTAAAATAGGTATAAGCTTTAGGTATAAGCTTCCCAGCTTAAGCATTCATTTAGTTGCTGAGTAAACTAGATTAGAGTCTACTTTCTCCTCACGTACATCATTGGAGCCATTTTGCGTTTTAGTCTATTCTTGCCTGTGCTGCAAACAAAATGTAATCACTGACACTAATCTTCGTGTTGATAGATATGCTCTTAACGTTGTTTCACTTGTGTAGAATTCGCGACGTAGATTTGCGTTAGCACTGCGTGTCACGTCTTTGTCTTCCTAAAAGGGAGTTCAATTTTGCCTCTTCTCGCAGGGAAAACTTTTTGAATTCTTCAAAACTTTTTGAGAAACAATTTGAGCTGCTTACAAACAAGGTAAGATCTTAGCTCTGCAGTCATATTTGTGGAGTGTTTTGGGGCAGCAATATTGACTGCAGAAGTTGCCAGTAACCCTAAATAAAAATAGACAGATTTAATACGCAGAAAAATGAATAGGTTTAGTTTTTAAATCTTAATCAGCCAGAAAAATAGACCCATACAGAGTACATTGCTGAGACTGCTGATGTTGCCCTCAAAGCATTTTGGCGGATCTGAGACAAATATATATAAAGGCTGACTCACGCTCCTCTCATTTCTTGGAACGGTTAATCCTAAAGGAGTAAGTTTACTGTGCCTGTAAGATAAGAAACAACAAAACTAAAATTTATGTCCTGTGGTCCGCTTTGATTAAAGAGTTGCATAGCTCTCACAGCAGATATATTTGAAGCCAACAGTCAACGAAACTAAATAGAATAGAGGATGTTTTTTTATTTGTGGTGTTCATCATTGGGAGAATAGTAAAGCGATTAATAACTTTAATGAGAACCGATTAGAAGGAGAAAAAAACGCTAACATACGAATCTACGACTTTGTATTTTCGGGCCTCGTGCTTTACCAACTGAGCTAAGGCGACGGCTGCTCGATCTTCTATTTTCAGGGGTATATACGTGTAGTGTAACCAAACCTTGAGAGTGTTCCCCAGCACCACCTTAGTCCATAACGGCACCGCGAGTGTCAGAAGGAATATGATCGAATGGTGAACGCGGTAGCTGGAAGAGAACTGCCTTAATTCTATCTATAGGATGAATACTGCCAGAATCGAGGCCCTCGTTTGCCGTTGAGTAGGTAATAGCTGCCGGAAATACGGGCCCAGCATTTTGCAAAACTACACCTTCTATACAACGCCGTAATACTGCACTCAGCCATTAGTGCGAACAGACCAGAAAATAAGGTGAAGGCATATGTTCGCTCAGAACTGGACTGATTCGGCGCAACTCCTTCGGAGGAAAACTTACCGCGGAACATTACTTGGCGGCTCCCGGGAACGAAAACGGGCAAAAAAAATGGTGGCACGCGAATCCCAGCGTACTTATCCACAATTAACGCTTCTCGCTGCCCAGAAACGACTCCTCCTGCCCTACGCACCTGCGTGCCAACTCGCTCATAAACTTCAAGCTGCGTGACGACGTGATTATGCAGGACGAGAGCAGAGTCAAGCGTGAACTACACGCTGAGAGACGAAGTGCTGGCGGGCTTTTATTTAATGAGCGCGTCTGCTCATTAATTAGGAAGTTGTGGTTCAACGCGTTCGTTTCCTCCTCCCTGGGCTGCTTGCAGGGCAGATCCAGCTCGCGCGTATGCCACGAGCGCGGCAAAGAACTGTTAATAATAATAATAATTGGTTCTGGGGGAAAGGAAATGGCGCAGTATCTGTCTCATATATCGTTGGACACCTGAACAGCGCCGTAAGGGAAGGGATAAAGGAGGGAGTGAAAGAGGAAAGGAAGAAGAGGTGCCGTAGTGGAGGGCTCCGGAATAATTTCGACCACCTGGGGATCTTTAACGTGCACTGACATCGCACAGCACACGGGCGCCTTAGCGTTTTTCCTCCATAAAAACGCAGCCGCCGCGGTCGGGTTCGAACCCGGGAACTCCGGATCAGTAGTCGAGCGCCCTAACCACTGAGCCACCGCGGCGGGGCGCAAAGAACTGTTGAAACCCGCCTACTATAGGACCATGTAACGCCCCTGTGTGCAGGCTTTTTGGTTCCTCTCTCATAGCCATTTTTTGTGATGAATGTTTTCGCCAATTTACAACTATAAACGTTACTGATGCCTATTGCTTGAATTCGGGAACTCGCGCATGGTGACATCTAGCCTTTCTCCTGCAAACTGACCCCATTTGTGGAGACAAAGTTCATGCGATAGACGATAGCGCTACGTGGCCTACATAAATAATACCTACACAAGACTAGTTCCTGTGCCCCCGGTAAATGCTTAGCGATTAGCTTTTCAAGTTATAACTTTGTAAAAGCATGGATACAAAATCTATTAGGAGCCCCCAGATGGAGAAAACAAGCAGCAGAGAGCTTACTGAAACATTAAGAATTTTCTCGAAGTATCGGTTAGAACTGCTCATTCTTCGGCTCCTTGCCACTATGTATCTAAGCCTATGCGACGTTTAAAAGCGTCCACAATAACAGTTTTGGGCCCGTTCTCACAGAATGAAGCTTATCTCAGTATACTTTAAACTGCCTTAATGAACGTATTGCTCAGATTGCGTTTTAGTTTCGACAGCCTAGAATGGATGCCTCGTTTGTGCACACGCGAGTTCCTTGACTCCTGCAGAATTCAATGGTTGACTTGTAAGGAAATATTGCCACACTGCTGACACTCTGGCGGCGCCACCTGGTGGCCGAATCTTCTCTCCAAGCCAAATTCTGCTTTTTGTAGGTAAACCTTGATCAATAGTCGAGAAGAAACCGTAGTCCAGTACGAAGCTCGGAAGAAGGTTTCATACAAGTTTAGATCAACTTCTTGCTCCTGACCTCCGGCGGCCAAGCTTTCGTTTTCAGCAGTGCCTCGTGCGCGACAAAGTAGTCAAGCAAATTTCTTTACGTCCGTGGGAATCAGCCAAGTTTTTATACAGGCTAAGTATTGCCGTATAGTGGTGACTCCCTGCTGAAAAAAAATTATTGCAACAGTTGAGCAGAACTCAGGACTAATTCTTACTTTGGCGCAGTCTACACGCACATTCACACGCTATTCGACAGTGGTCAGGATTACGATATCCGGGTCGGTCAGTCGCGCTCTATAGAGGCGTTACTCATAACATTTTCTGTAACTGCAATACAAAGTCTTGAGAGCTCCCAAACGGCGCAGAAGTTTGCGGCACGGGATTATGAACTTGTGTTAAACAACTGCAAATCAGATAAGTCGTCTCACGCGGCCGTAAAAAAACGATCAAGTGTTAACTTCCACGAAAGAATCAATACTGATAATTCTTCATAAATGTAGTCAACAAAACCTCGCGAGGTAGACATCTTCAAATGCACAACTGTATCTGTTAATTCTGATAAATCTGCTCTACGCCTACTAAGTCGTTCACGTGAAAATGTGTAGATTGGCGTTGAGTTAGTTGGCAACTGTGTTATTTAGTCTCTTGGAGAATACCTGTGTTGCTGTGTGTGTGGTAGTGCAGCTGTTTCTTCGATGCGCCAAACCCAGGTGATTGTCCACGAGCAATGCTGGCGCAACAAACGGATTTTACACGCGTCACTTCATCCCGCAACTCAAGTTAAAGTACACGTGCGCGCGCCTCCAATGCCAGACTTACTGTGGTAGTTTTTTCGTTTACATCTTGGTTCGACAGAATCACAGCTGTACTCTAAGTTTTGCACGTTTAGGTGTTGCTCGATGCCGCGGACCACAATGGTCTGCTTTGATGCATTATATTCGGGCGGTTACAGTGCTTAAGAATCTACAATTTCCCTCCAGGCTGGAGTAGATTCTTTTTCCCAACCCCCCTGAAATTAACCTCAAATTAAAACCTGTCATCTGGCGGCTGTGGAGGAACCTTGCATCTGTACGGGCCATTTTGCGACCAGCCTTTGACATCGACCTTTGGCGGCGCGATTTCTTTTCTTTCTTTTATGAAATTTATTCCCCACTTTTTCGCGTTGTCATAGTTCCGTGTGGAGGCTCGTAGGCCCGGAAGACATGGGTCGATAATTGTTTTGTTTTCCTATTTCTGAAGATCATATTTTGGCGCATAGTTAACGGTGTAATTTTTTCGCTGACATCTACGCATGCAGCCGCGAACAAGCGACGATATACTTAGGATGGATCACAAAGATAGTAGTGGAGAAGCAAGCAGTAAGTGAAATTTATTATCGACTCCCTAAAATAGCCAAGAATACCAGTGTCGTATGTAGTCTTACACCAAATAAATAGTTGCCGGGCAAAAGACAATGTTTAAAAGGCACCGCTGCAAAAAAAAAAAAAACTGTTCTAACCTTCCTTTTTTATTACTGATTTTCTTATACGTCCCATCAAGTTGTAACTTCCAACACACCAAATGTAATTATCCCTGCCGAGGGGTGACCCTAAACATAAAGTGTGCTAAGCCGGGAAACCACATCGTTTGCAGTACCTGACAAAATTGCCAATGGTCGCTGTGCGCGGCGTTACTTTACTCAGACGGACGACACAGAGGTTCAGAGAAACCGCGAGCTTTATTTTTATTTTCCAACGTATCTGCCCATTTCCTCGCTTCGGTGTAGTGTGTTAATGGTTAGACGCGCCAAGAGCCGAACGAAGGCCAGACTGAAGGCACCGGGAAACTGTTACGTTGTGCATGTCACCGGAAATTGAAAGTCCTGGCCAAGAATTGCCCAGTGCTGCAACGCTATGCGCCTTCATTTCCGCCTCGACACATGCCAAAGAATTCACTGTCATGATCCCATGACTGGCAGATTCGCTTGAAAGGACGAACGCGGAAGAGTGCGATGGTACGGTAGCCCCATGCTTGGAAACCACAGACTGTTTGGACGTACAAGATGGCACGCTATCTCTTTTTAGGCGAGAATATAGATCCTCAGGCGAGCTCTGCAGTGCCTTTAAATACGAGACCCAGACCTTGAGTCAATAGACACCCGCTGCTGTAGCAGCTCAGCCTGGTGAATGCCATGTCTTCATTCGGTATTTGCCTAGGAATAAACAGCACGTCTAGACGTCGTCGTCTTATATGACAACCGTGTGTCCTGAGGCTAAGGCGGGCGTAGCCAATGGTAAGCATAGCCAATGGCGGGTTCTGGAGATGTTAGACCTAGGACATAATCTGGAAGTGATACACACGTACTGCTCAAGTTCCTCCGAAGCCGGCGTTAAACCACGCACCAGTTGTTTTTTTCAGCCAAACGTAACCAGAGAGTAAGTAACAGAACAACTATTATGAGCCTGTATCGTCGAGAACACGTTGTCACGGAGACGTCTCAATTGAGAAAATCGAGCAGCTGCTCACCGAGAGGGTGTTGCTGCAGAATGCAGCGAAGTGAAAACTCATGCTGAGCCACAAACCATGTTAGGAGAAGAGGCCTAAAGGTAGTTCGTTTCTAAGCTCTGCTTTAAATGTTTAGGAATCGCGCAATTTCCATCGGCGTTCTTGTACGCTTCCCTTCATGCTTGTAGCATTCGTGTCCATTATTTTCGCCTTGTTACTTGTCTCCTAAGCAGCGGATAATTTTAACAAGACCCGAGTGGCGAGTTGAGCTCGCCCTTTCATCAAGTTTTCTAACACCTAAATGTACCACACGAATTCCATGAAGGCTTCTTCAACATCACACCTATATAGGACGTGAGAAGCCTTTCTCGTGCGTGCGAGGGCATTGCGGCTAGACAACTTCATGTGAGAAAGCGGGTATAAAGGCCACGACCTGGATTTTTATTCATTGGCACTTGGTTTATTGACGGGAAGAAAAGCCGTCGAGCGCACATTGCTCGAGGAACCTTTGCTGGCTACTCGTCCCACCGTTGTCACTGCGTCACGGGTGTATTCGCCCTTCGGCATTGTACACAGTGTGTCGAAGAAACTGCATTAGAACTTATGCGATAACAAACTTTATTCACTTTCAATTTCTATCATCAGCGGAGCTTACCAAGCAAGCCTTCTGTTGCGCATGTATTCTTCGTGCCGGTTTCTGCACCCTTTTTAAAACTGAACATTCCTGCCTGACCTGTCTCCGAAATCCCGCCCAGCCACACTGCACGTGTGATGCAAAATTACACGTCGTTATTATACTTAGAAATTTATCGGAAGGCTGCGAGAAAGAATAAAAATTTCTACACCCTCCGTACATAAAGAACTGGATGCCGCGCTCTCCGCCTGGTAGTATGATAAAGCAGCCCATCTCGAAACGTGGCGTTGGGAGCAGAGTCAAAGCAAAATACGCTGCTTTTACTATCTTTGCTTATTTTGCCATTCTGCTATTTTGAAAGGAGCAGGAGCCGACATAAGCAATATTCGATATGAAACGTCTTTGCCGAAATGTGAGCTTAAGGCACCCTCAAAATACAATAGATGCCATAGCCGGCAAGGCGAAGTCCGTCGACTGCAATTCTGCCGAGTCGATACTGTTTAACTCGGACAGGCCATCTCGTCGCTTTCTATGCGGCTGCTAGAAGCGACACAAAAAGCCAGCTCCGCTTTTGTTTCATGAAGATTTTTCATATCCGCTCTCTCGTGCGCGGCAGCGTTATTTATTACCCAGTGGTCCTTCGCCAGGTACAATTTGCGAAATTAATGCAATAAAGCGCTGCCGCTGTCGTGCGGCTTGCCGCTGAGAAATTACTTCAGCTTTATAGGGGCAGTAACAAAAGCGCCGTGTGTGCTTTTTTCGCATAGCTTTTGCCTGCCTTACAAGGAGAATAATGATGTTATGGACTTTAATATATGCCAGCAAAATAATGACCTACGTACTTGCCGACGCGTATGTTATCTTCCTAAATTATAATTGTTCGACGCAAGGTGCGCATAAATGAACATTTTGTTATTGTGTTTCGCAGTGGGACATGTTTATATTTTTCTGGTTGTACATGGAAGCTGCCGAGGAAAAATTTACAGTTGCGTCATCAGTGACATCATGGAAGCTTGCCTCCGTTTATTTTTCCTGCATGCTGGACCAACAACCGAACAGATGCATCAAAACGGGCAACACAATGTAAATAATAATATTTCCTCGCATGAAAAAACATCAGCTACAACTTCTATCCGTGGCGGTTTTAAGCGCACATTTTTACCATTATCGGCCTTAAAGGTTTGCTTTTATGCCGAGATGAAACGAACGAAAGACTATGCTTCAGTGCAGCCTTTTTAGGTGGTTCAGATTGTTCGTTTTTTCTTGCTTTGCTATATGCCCCGATAAATTTTAGTTCTGAACCTTTACTTCCGGAATAACAATGCGATTGTATAAACTTCTGACTTCTGAGGTAACACACCAATGTTAGTTTGCTGTGCCTTTCCTCTTTGACCTTGTGCTCGAAAGAATAGCTCACGAAATTATGGCTACTGTATGCTGCGCATCACAGTATCGTCTTCCAATGTTGTGAGTGAATGTTGCCTTTTGCAGAAAATGTAGTCCAGTATTCTGAGAATGTGAAAATGTGCCAATGGACTGACATAATCTTGCATTATATACTGACTACTTGGTGCGAGCAATGTCATAAATTACAGCCTTTTTCGTCCAATGTACGGTCAAAAAGAGGCTTACCTGGCTCTATAAATTTCGAAAGGCAATCTACATTTTTTTGTTGCTTTTATCTGCACTGCTCTTACTTCGTCCTATTTTCTTTACTTTCAATATCACAACGACCTACTGTATAGCCGTCAAGCTGTTTGCTATTGATAAGCTGCGCACGGGACAAATAGCATTTTTATTGTGCTTTCTTTTAATACAGGTACGAAAATCATATGTGTTTTCCTTGGCAAGCTGCACCTTACGGCTTCCACAGCATATAAACGAGAAAACAGCAAAAATCCCGCGCCAGGAAACGATGCAATATGTATAAAAATTATTGCGCCGAAAATAGATAACAACATTACAAGCCAACTTTTTCCTTGTGGTATCTTTTGATTAAAAGCTCAAGTTCCAGCGCTTGAATTTGGTTCTGAGTTTCTTTGTTTTTCGAAATTTAAGGAGCGAACCGTGAAAGGAACACGCATGTAATGCTCAAAATGAACTCTGTGTAATAAAAAGTCTTCCTGAGACTTCCTTATAAAAATTTTCATAACGCATTTTATCGAATATTTACACCATTCAAGTATTCAAGCTTCTTAAAAAAATAAAATTCGCCATGGCCGACAAGCATGTTCCTTTCTTTGTGTGTCTCTAACCGCATCCGTATATTACTGCTCAGTAAGTACAGACTACAAGTGGCTGACTACCTAATACGGAATGGGTGGAACCTTTTTGCTGTATAAAATCTCTGAGAACAGTTAGCTATAAAAAAGATTGGGATTTAATTAGGGGCACTCATAAGTCCATTGTTGCACATCGACAGTCATGTTTTTTTTTTGAGAGACCGCAGAGGAAATTCAATATTCTCTGCTTTAGGGGCCAAAACCCATAAGCGTTGATGGATAAGACTTGATTCCAAAAGCTGCAGTCATCGACTAATTCATTGAACACACAACTGCTGCATGTACACCGCAACTTTTCGCAGTGTATAATCTGTATAACGAGCATAATCGCTTGCCTACAACATTCATGTCGCTCACTCATCTGAAGCAGCTATGTGTTTTTTGGTGCTTCTACTGCCAAGCTGACCGCTGCTAGCAGACTTCTGACTTATGGACAATTAGGGAAAAGAATTTTGCCCAGCAGTGGATGTAGATGAGCTAATAATGATCAGGAATGGAAAAGTTACATCCGCCAGCTCTTCTGTGACGTTTTCCGTGAATTTGATGCAATCACAAAACTCCGCAGCGAAATAATCAGTCGGCGCCACAGCATGCAGAGAGTCCGGCGGAGTAAGGTACCTATTAAGGCAGACAAATGTTGCAGCCAGCGCAGAACGTTTATAAATAACCTTCCCAAGAACAAGCTCTTTGTTTGCTGCAGCGTTACCCGATGCCAGGCGTTAAAGGTCATAACTCTTCTCGCGTATCCAGGTAAAGCTGAGGACAGATAGTGTTGTTACGGAACAACAATTGATATCACAGTGTATGTGAGCGGGGTAACAAAAGTGCGCTTGATTTAAGAGTAGTTAGATTAAAAGCAGTTTGTGGCCTACTGTGTACTGCGCCATGACTATTCCGCTGCACGAATTCGTGTGTGCTAAGCCGCGTTTTCATGGCATGCGTAGACACCGAGCGTTGCCAGCAAACATTGATCAGACGTTTCGTTGCGCTCATCATTCCTGCCATCAATCATGACGAAGGCCATGTGATCAATGTCAACTTCAAACACAACCCTGCGCACCGTTAAGCTTCCTCCGCCACCAACTGTTCAGTGGGGACTTGAAGGTCTGTGCGCATATACCTTTTCACATTTCCCTTTTAGGGAGCAGCCATATTTGCACTGGGCTGTGCCAGCAGTGGTCTGATTGTCTGATTTCATACAGGCATCTACGGAGCATGCGCAGCACACTCCAACACACTCGGTCGACACTGTTGAAGCGACAAAACTGGAGAAGTATGGTACCGTCCAACTGCAATTACGCAACGGAAGTCAACTTGGCAAATGTAAGGGCTTTTGATTCTTTGCACAAAACGGTGCCTTGGAGGACGAGCAAACCGCGATTATACCCAACCATTCTCGACAAAAACTTTCAGCAGGAAATAGCTTATGAGCGCAATTTTTTTCAAACATCATAAGAGTTCACTATAGCCTTCAATATATCCGTAGATGTCTCCTCAGTGGGCTTGCAATTTTTTGCTACTACGACTACTTATTTTCCTAGTGTCAAAACCTTCCCATTGGTTTTCTCAGAGTGTCTTAACTGCTAGATACAAGCCATGGAAAAACATTAAAAGAAAGATTTTGCTACGGGATGGAAGAATAGATGATTAAATTCAATATTTCCACAGCCGCACCTTGCAATATTCCAATCTTCAAATTATTTTTCCATGAATGCTGGACTTGTAAAATGCTAGAAATGGCTCTAAAAGAAACGTACAATGGCCGCTACATCGAACAAGGATAAGGTAAGTAGAATTACTAACTATACACTCTCAACACGAACACGCCTATATGGAGTAAACAGGGAATAAGCTGTCCTCTGGTGCGCTATAGTGCCCTATAGTTTTCTAGTGCGCAAGAGCAAAACTTACTACATGTTTAATCCTGCCAGTTTAGAGTGTAGAAACTTCACAAGGAGCATTTTGGAGGTAGCCGAGTTGCCAGAGGCGCTGACTGGGAATTCAAAGGCGTCTGTTTGAGTCCCACTGGAACCCAACGTTCTCGCGTATGTTTCGATTTCTCAAGTTTTCTGATTTTGTCTACGCACGGAAGGCCGACATCCTGCGGAAAAGGAGAGGCGGAAAGGTAGCCATTAAACTATGCCTGCATTAAAACAATCCCCATAGTTTTTTCGCAACTTAGTCTGCTCTCAGTCAATAATTCTCAACAAAACAGATTATGAATTTTGTGCAATTGACGAGCAGTTGGAGTGAACGAAAATATTACAATTCCGCTTTTTATTGATGGTTCAGAAGCGAAAGTTCAATACAGCAATTTTTTCGATTTATCGAATGAGTTCGAGACAGCAAACTTAACTCTATGAAGGAAAGAATGCGAGGACCTCCGTAAGCTATGCTTGAGTTATTACTGACGCTCCGAAAAGAAGTGTCAATTTTTATGTTCCTTAATTATTTATTCACCTAGTTCAGAGTGTGCGCTTGTGCAGGAAAAACATATGAGTTTTGCTTCCTTCATCCGAATAACTCACTTGTAAAGAATCAGTTGATTCTTGTGCGAGAAACACACACAGCCTTTATTCCATAGCCGTGTACAATCAGAAGAGGATCTGAAGAAAAGCAGCGACCTGATGCTCGCGCGACGTAATGCCTCTGGTCGGGGTGAGCAGAGGGCCCGAGGCCATTTCGTGTGTTGTACCTTACATGAGCCAGTCTCAACGACTCGGCGAGTCCCTCGCGTCCTGCACACCGTCATATAGAGACTTGTTCTGCGGAGACCGCAATTTGAGCACAATAATGTAACAGGTGTGCTCAAGCGCTTCTTATCCTCAGACAGATCGCATAAACGGCAGCAAAAGTTAAAGCTTTGCTGCACCATACAGGCATAAAATTTCGGCTTCCTGTTCACTGCGTGAGAAGCTTTAGTTGGCACCATAGACTGCGACGACGACAGGTTTCTCAAGAAAATGTGTAGACGCGTTTTCTTCGCGTGTTTCTAAGTTAAATGGCACAAGATTTACGTCCAAAGCTAAGGAATCCACTGCCGTCCCCAGTACGACAGGTGCGCCAATAAATGCGGTCCAGATTGCTTCGGCTGTGGGTATGTTCACTGTTTCTTCTTGAAAGAAGAGGACCAAAGCGTTGTCGACGTCACCGAAGTTCCTTTGTACACGGTTCAAGTGATCGCGCAGTTGAAGATCTGTCGCAGATGCACGGTACTTGATCGAAGTTGCCCTTGCCTTCTCGCCGAAAAGCATGGTGCCCCAGCATTCAGGGGGACCACGCTCATCTACCGGAGGATGCTTAAGCACTTTGAGGCCCGTCGTCCACAGCACGCTGCTGGCTACGTGATAGAGGCTGGGTGGTCTCCGGAAGGTCGCAGGGCTGAATGCGCTGCTGGCGTAGAGTGCGAAGCGGGCAGGTTGTCCAGTCTCGCGGTGGCGGTACGTCACCTTTCCGGTCAAGCGATAGCGCCTACGCCTGGCGTTGGGAAACTCTGCGACCAAGGGCGACTTATCATCTCTTGGCAAACATGGGGCTCCTGGTAGACACTCAGAGACAAGTTCGGTGCCGGGGCGCCGCTCAAAAAGTACCAGTAAGCAAAGACCGGCAGCGCGTCGTTTCTGAACACCTCTTCGTTGGAGCGAGACAGGACTTGGCACGAAGACCTGGACGACGCTGGTGTCGTCCGGGAAACACGAAGCGAGGCTCACTGCTTCGTATTGCTTGTCGGAGCAGAAAATGATCGCCGACGCAGGTTCCCTACGCGCCTTGTGTGCCAGGCAGAGGCGCCACCGCAGTTCCTCGACGAGCGCCCGGTCCGATGATGCATGGCCGAAATCATCCTGGAGCCGAACGAAAAAACTAAGTTTCTCGCTGAGCTGCTCGACGGCAACCAGTTCCCAGAGCTCGGCGTAGCGCGCGCAGCTGAACAGGTCTTCGACGGGCAACCGCTCGAGGACGGCCCGTACCACGGGCAGGCAGCGGAATGCCGCCTCAGCCGCAGTACCCATCTTTGTCCGTTGGTTCTTGTTGCTGTTGTTGCTGTTAACCTCATACAATGGCACATGCCCACTTTGCCGCACAGACACTGTCCTTCTTTTTCTTCCGGTCCTCCTCTTCATCGTTGTCAGCACGCTGTTCTTCTCCTGATCTGTATTTACAAGTGTTTTTTTTCCTGTGTGGTGACAGATTCGGGTAGCGCCGTGTTGTTCTACATAGCTTCACACTTTCGATTTTAGTTCTAAGTCAACTGTGACGGACACACCAAAGTGAGAATTCGCCGCGGATACAAAAGCATTATTCCTCTATAAAAACGGCACTACGTTTATTTAAATTTCAAAAACTGAAATTTGTTGACTGCCTGGATAATTCTCACGAATTTTAAAATTGTGACTTTCGCAGCGGCTCCTAACTTGTTTCCGAATTTTTTTTACTTTTAATTGCCCTGTATTTAGGAAACTACGAATGTTCGTTAAACCTGGGGTTTAAAGGAGTCTTTATATTCAGTATGACGCTTTTTTGCCAGCAGGATTCTACACGCTTGGCTAGCTAAATTGTAACTGCGGTAAGATAATGATTTATATCTGAAAAAAAGGATGAGCAAATATTTTTAACCCCAATATCAGTTAAATCAGCATTATGTCTTCCTCACTAAAACTGCAGAAACGCTGTAGAAATATTACAGAACAACGCTGCTCAATTCAATGCAGGAAACAAACTTCTCCCTGCAGCAGCACTTGCCGTAGCCCCCGCTGTCAGTACGTTTTGTACACAGACGTATATCATGGTATGTGTTTTTTGCGCTAAAATAGGTTTGATGTCAGAAACTCGCATATGGGCTATGACACACACGCCAGTGAAGGGCTCAGGATAAAACTGTAACATCTGAGGTTCGCGAACGCGCACTATCATCTGACAGCATGGGGAAAGCTTCGCATTTTGGCTGCATCGGAGCAACACTGAAACCCGTTTTGCGAACTTTCCCTGTACTTCGGATAGCACGCGAATCACATCTACGCAGCGAGGGATGCCAGACAAGCCACCAGACTAGCTCAAGTGCACGCATGTGCCTCAGCATCGAGTACTGCTAGCATTCAGTAATAAACGCGGCGCGTATTGTGATTTATGGTTGTTAAAAGCCTAACTTCTTCAATCAAATAAAATGCTGCCTCTAGGGCCAATATTTCATTCCGCCAACCTGAGCTCACCAGCTGACTGGCATTGCCACTAAGCCAGCTTGGCTGGTAACATTGTTGTACACGTAACATTAGCCAAACTCCAACGAGGTCATCCCTTGACAAGGTGCAGGATTATTGAAATTTGCCCAATTATTCTTTGATTAACGTGACTTTTATAGTCTCCAGCTTAGTACACAGCATATTAACCTGACAGAAGGAGCTGACTGAAATTGTGTCCAAGTTACAGAAACAAGGCAATCAACTTGCCGAAGCTAACCCAGAAAAGGCGCCTACCCCGCTCCAGTAGGGATGCTGCTTTATCAGTTTCATACTTTTCACGTTTTATGGTCTGCCATTCACAATTCACTGCAAGCTAATAGCCCCATACTAGAGACACCAAACAGTAAAAAACTGTAATGGGAGCGTAAACGGTTGACATCATCTTTCAAATTTACAGCGCTATCATATTACAAGCAACAATAATATTTGAAAATGTGGAAGAACTATTCTTTAGTATTAGTAATTCGAACATAATACCAAAACAGCTCGTGCAGGAATCTCGCTCTCATGATTCATGCTTTCTGAGATCTTGGCTGTGCGGACACGTAGGTCAGTGTACTGCACTTGATTACCTTTTGTGGGAACCACACGTTTCTGTTTCTTTAGCACCCAAAATAAGTTTCCGAGGGTTGGCTGCAATGTTTTGTTCCCAATAAGGACCACGGGGTACTATGAGAGCAATGACGACAAACAAAACTGACGTTTACACTGCCCATTTGAGCAGGCCCAGCTGACCAATAGTTTTTAAGACGCAGAACGTGCTCGCGGGTAAATTTACATTCCATCAATCGCGTAGTTATGGAGCATTGTAAATTACACCGGAAGAAATTATCCATCAGAAAAAGAAGCCTGTTTCTCGGGCCCAGTGTGTTGTTTTCGTTGCCTAACGTGATTTACAGACTGATTACGCTCGCTTTGAGCAGTATTAAGCAGAAAAAACCTTGGCTGCCATCAAGGGCCACCATCAGGCTGCGTATTCTATACGCGAGACACGTTTCATAGACCGGAAGTATGAAGCTGCCGTAAATATACTTTAAATTCAAGGCTCCATCACAAAAGAATTAGTTGCTTCTTCAAGCAGAACTCTGAGCGCGCGCAAATTCAATTCGAGACATTTACTTTTGGCAACTGGTTGACTGTACTACGCGTTGTAATCAGGAGCGAACGCTTCAGTTTAACCTAAGGCTTTTGCCCAGAAATCAACTGTCTCATCAGCATTTTTAACGAAACCAGCTTCTCCTGCTTCCTTTTTTGTATCCGAACTGTGACATTGGCAGTAAAAGCAAAATATAAAGGCTCACTTAAGTGAACATAATTTAAAATGCTAAATACAGCGCTGTAGAGGTTCGGGGTTCTCCTACTCCATTATGTATTGCTAGTTCTAGAAATAATGCACATAAAGTATAAGCCCGAAGAGAAGGTACATAAATCAATATTCATTTCTCGTTGAGATGATACACAACTATGTGGCGTAGAGGGATGCCCAGTTGTAATGGCGTACTCTGAGGGCTTCAGCTTATATTAATGAACTGAACTGCTCACTTGATTTGAGCTGTTATTTCTTTCTCTCAGAAACATTGCTTTCTTAGAAATAACGAGGGAGCTCTTAAAAGCAGCATTTATTTAAAAATGTGAGTTCTAAGCGTAATCGACTCTAAAGTACAGTTCAGCCCAGTGAGCGTCTTCAGTCGAGACCGATGTACTGTCTTTCAAATATGAGCGATACCAAGCGCTACAAAAAAGCTAGCTTTTCTTAAGCGAGAAGACAATAAAAACATTATTATTAAAAGTTTTGCTGACACATGTGAATTCTTTGCGCGTGCAGATAAAATTCAACTCGTGCCTTCGTATTCGATCGATGTGGAAAAGTCATCAGGAATTCGAGCGGTCCGTACACTGCGCGATGTCAGTGCACATTACAGAACATCAGATGGTCGAAATTTCCGGAGCCCTTCAGTAAGGCGTCATAGCCTGAGTCGCTTTGAGACGTTAAAATCACATAAACTAAACTAAGTTCGTGTTGGAATCCTAGCGTTAGAAGTAAAGCAAAGAATACTGCACACTAACGTCACCGTAAAAAGCCGGAGTGGTTCTGTTTGATCCTCAGTGGACACAGCACGGTCCACAAACTTTCAAAATCACCTCGATTCCTTCCCCTATTACTAAAAAAATAAGCTCAAACTAAGCCAGGCTTATCAAATCACCATAAAATTGACTACACCATACAGCAAAAGCGCCCCTTTGCTCATGGCCATTTATTGGCGCCGCTGCAGGAGAAAATCTATGATCCTTGTGAGAACAGGCATAAAATTTATCACGTCTAGGAAATCCTGTCCTCCCAGCAGTGTTTGAAACAGAAAGTGGAGCTTAGCTACGTAGGCATTACAAATTTCCAAACATTACTTAGCGCGGGCGGGCATCACTGAAGGAAGTCTCGGAGGTCGCTCGACTTCGCATGTATGATGTGGCTGCCTGACGCTTCAGATAACGGTTCACTCGGGGCTTGCTATTCCACTTCCTCGAGAGTGCAGCCAACAGAAACTGCTTCTCTATGAGACCCCTAACAAGGAAAGGCTTTTCGCGCTCCGTTGTGCACGTTTCTGCAAGACTGCTCTCGAAGAATGCACCGTCAAACACAGTGTCAGGTCGCGCTAGGAAGCAATGCGCGTAGGCGACGACACTGAGCAAACAGCGCAGGCTTTTATATCATCATTGGAAGCTGCAGCCCGGAGCACATCAGGTGGGCCACCACATCGGTCTTCCACTTAGTTCTTAAAGTGTAGTGATGGTGCGCGTGCACAAATATTTAAGCTTGACGTCGCATATGCAACAGCACAGCTATGGTGCTAAACAGTGTCATTTATTTACGTCAGGGAGCTTCTGCTTAAGAGAATAGTTCGGGCTAGAAAGTAAAACCAAACTGCGGATGATAGCGTAGTTAGGCCAAATGCGAATACATGCGCTACACTTTTAGATTCACATAGAGTTCGTTGCGAGGCTTAATGTTCAAGGTCAAGCAGCTTTCAGACAAACATCGGAGAAATCGCAATGTGGGATTAGTCCTCTACTTTATTCTGATATATCGCTCGGAGCACTTATCTTGGCGCAGTGCTGCAGCGGATACGCGATGCGCCACTGCCCTCCGATGGCAGCTAGGTGCTGGCTCCGGTGACGCTTGTGAGACACAGGTGGGCGCGTGGTGTGGCGACACGGTGGGCTGGTTGCCACCTGCCCACCATGGCAGGTAGGCCACCTGCCATAGGCTTCGGGCAAATGAAGATCGGCGAAATCTTAGACCCGTGGTTTTAGTTCTAGCACAGTGAAAATGGAACAAAGCCCCACTATTTACAACACTATAGTTTCCGCAGGGCTTTATGGTGCATGAGTAAGACCATAAAACGTTATTAAGCAAGTGTACTCCCAGCCAATAGAGACGCAAACATGACGTGCAGAATGCCGACCCAAAAATCATGAGTGAGTGAGTGAAAAACTTTTATTGAACATTTGCGTAGTTCGGCGGCAGCAGGATCCGCGTCGTCTTCATATCAGGCGATCCCGGATCCCGTCTTCTCAAGGTCGGGCCCTCATTCCAGGGCTCCGCTGAGCCGCGCTGCCTCGTAAGCGTGCTG
Source organism: Amblyomma americanum (assembly GCA_030143305.2). NCBI lineage: Eukaryota > Metazoa > Arthropoda > Arachnida > Ixodida > Ixodidae > Amblyomma > Amblyomma americanum. The sequence continues at coordinate 23,872 of JARKHS020030592.1, read as the reverse complement.
CACCAGGGTCCTTTGGACCGTGAGCTCGCTGCTGACGAGCCGGCTCTCCCATTGCTCCGGACTTGTGTGTTTGTGTTGGTGGAATTTTATATTTCGCTCACACTACCATGTGATGTGGTACAGCGTTGGTACCGCCCCGCACCACGGGCATGTGGCTCTGTATTGTGTCGGAAACATCTTGTTTAGTATGTGTAAATTTGGAAAAATACCCGTCTGCAGTCTGCGCCACCCATAGCCTCTTCCTTTGTTAGTGCCTTGTGTGGCGGAGGATATTTATACCTTAAGCCCCTGTATAGGTATCATGAGAAAAATCTCGAATTAATATGCGCTCGCATACAGGCCATAAAACTGTTTTGCCTTAAAGGGCAGTTATTGCTTCGGTAGCCGAATGATCACATTTGAGTGCGTGTGCTTTTTCCTTGCATTGGGGTTTGCTTTATGCGTACATAATATGCTACAACGATGCCACCGCCCCCTTTCGTTTATTGTTCTTTCCATTGTCTTTACTTACGCTTACGCTAAGTGTCGAGAACATGAGCTTCCACACGCCGTTTTTCTATCATAATCAGCCAGACTACGACCACTGCAGGGCAAAGGCATCTCCCGCGTCTCTCCACTTAACCCTCTCCTGTTCCGGCTGCGGCCACTGCATCCCCGCAAGCTTCTTAATCTCATCGGGCCACCTAACTTTCTGCCGCCCACTGCTGCGCTTCCCTTCCTTTGGAATTCAGTCTGTTCCTCTCATCGACCATCGGTCATTTTGCTATCGCATTGCATGCCCTCCCCAGGCCCATTTGTTCCACTTGATTTCGACCAAGGTGTCATTAACACGGGTTTGATCCCTGACCCACTCTGCCCTCTTCGTATTTTTTAACGCTACACCTATCGAGTTTCTTTTCATTGCTCGCTGAGCTTTCCTGAAGTTGAAGCCTTTTCGTTAGCTTCCATGTTTCTGCTTCATAGGTAAGTACCGGTAAGATACAACTCTTATATACCTTCCTCCCGAGGAATAAGGATGAACTGCAATTTATGACCTGAAGGAAGCTGCCAAATGCGCTCCACACCATTCTTATCCTTCTAGTCATTTCACGGTAGCGATCCGGATTTGCGGTCACCACCTGCACTTTCCACTTCATGCGTTTTTCGCTTCATGCTTAACACTATTACAGGAGCCACTCATTTACTACGCCGACATTTCGGTGCTGCCTGCTCCAACAGCCTCTATGTTATAATTAAGTTTGGCGGTGCCCTCTTTATTCGCCGCTCTGTCGCTGCTGTTTCGCACTCTCCATCTGCGAAGCTCCGTCTGTTTCTGTCCGTAGCCCTACATTTTCGCCGCTGCGCTTTTACGTTTCCAGCGCCTCTTCATCCCACATGCACAATCCTGGTCATCTGCCCGTCTTCACAAATTTCTTTTTCACTTTTGTTGGGGGGCCGTTCTAAGACGGAAATAAACTTCTCGTTCTCGTTCGTCCAGTACGCACCTGTCTGTTTCAGCTGTTTGCGGACGCATGAGGACTACGATAATCAACGCGCAGCGCTTGATGCGAATGCGGCAGATATTTCTACACTAGCTAGCTGTATAATATATACAGCCCCCTTTCGGTGACTCATACTTAACTCGCGTTCTTAAAGTAGAATGTCTTCCAAATGAAAACCTACGGAGAATAAATGGCCACTCATTTGCCTGCTATCACTTCTAAGTGTCCAGAGTTTGCATATCGCGTTATCTGGGGCCAATTGATCCACTGATCTCAAGAAAAGGTATATTTGTGTCTGACACATTATAAGGTAAACAGAATGTTGGCGCAAAGGATGAGGACTTGCAAAATGAGCTCTGTTTCACGCAACATGCTCTATACTCGGTGCCTTCCTTTGGGTTTTTTTTTTCGCTATTTAAGGTGTCCACTCTTTCTGCGGCGTATGCTATATTGTATTCATTAGGCTTTTCAGGGAATGAAAGCATGCGTAACAATACTCGAAAGGAAATGATGTGAGTCACTGTAGAACACAAGTCATGCGATTATTTTTATTCTGCACAGCGTTGGATCAAACACGGCGAGTGCATTTGAAAGAAAACGCCCTCATAGATCGGGAGTAATCTCTAGAAGAAGAAAAAAGAAACCTTTTTTTATCTGAAACTCTAGTCAGATGCAACAGGCAAGCGCAGAGAAGGCGTCTGTTCTTTTTCAAGTTCGATTTAACTTCTGAAGCTCAACACCAATGAAAACATCTCGTTTTCAGAGGAACGTAAAGCTTTGAAGGACTCTGATCATAAAGCATTGATATGAAAATGGAAGAAGACAAGCGTATCATCGAAGAGCTTTAAAAGAACATACGCAAGAGATATTTCTGCCTTCTTTCGAATAAAATATGAAGAAAAAATGCAGTGTTTTTGCACCCGGTTTAGGAACGCCAGGCAACACCTAGCAAGCGCGTCGAGCCCGTCTCAGGTTGCTCATCTCTAATCTCTAATTGCAACGTCTCTTCCGCAGTGTGTTTTTTGTTTTTACACTTAGTTTAATACCTTTTGAGCGCCTTCTTGTTTTATAATTCCTCTAGGCACGCACAGTAATGTGAAGGCCACTTTTGCATTTTCTCAAACTTGCGGGCAAAAGGATAATGCAAAGTACATGGTCATGATTTCGTCATTCATCTAAAATTTCTCTTCATCTGTTTTTCTCAGCTTGCTCCTTAACGGCAGCAAATAGTGCAGAAAAATTCGCGTACTGCAACATGCGTTAAAATTACACAACCCGTATTGTTTCTCGCTCTGGTGTTATGAGAAGCGTTGCACTTCTTATCGAAAATGCGAATCATGATATCTCATATCATATGTGTTTTAGCAGCGCTAGTATGAGCGCGTTTTTATTCTTTAACCCTTTAACAGCCAACTCCCACAGTACTTGTCCTGGGAGACTGCCCCAATAATACCAACGGTGGGTCACACTGGTCCGGCCCCATGTTTATCTGCGGCCGACGCCAAAGACGAGTAAATTTCGGTAATTGCGTTACTTGCCATTTATGCACTAGAGTGCAGTAGTTATCGGTGAAAAAATGCGTTTCGTTCCTTGAGCTCGTTTTTTGAAGCCTCTCAACAGTCCTTTCAGAATGACGTCACAATGAAGAAAGCCGATGGCGACGATGTACTGAGAAAAAGAGCTGCTGCTTGGAGCAGTTCCTTAGAGCAGCTTTGCAGAGGATCAGGGTCTACAATTTGTTTCCGACAGTGACTCTCTCTTCCTTTGCAAGGTGGAGAGGTCTTTAGATGACAACGAGAGCTCCGGCGACGATTCTAACGTGCTGAGAAGCGCATGTTCCTACGAATGATGAAACCTTGTTTTTAGGACGGAAAAACGTCAACGCACTTTGCAGTCATTTACAGCACATCAGATCAAATAAATACGGCATATTTCAGCACCCTGTGACCCATTAATATGGTATACACTAAGGGAAAGCCACCCTCAAAATCAGCTTTTACTTTGTTCAACTTTCTGGGTTAATTCTAGCCAGAAACCAATGAACTAATACGTCTTTAGATCTGAACTAGACAGACCAAAAAATTATGACTACTTTAAAAAGGTTTGCCGAATTCGAGTCGTATTTTGGGAATACATTTTGTGGTTATCCGGGTAAAATATTTTTGGCGCTGAATGCAAAGCAACACTTTTTTGCAAATATAGGCGTGGAACTTCGTATAGTGGTAGTGGAAGTGTGTCGTTATCAAGATCAGAATTTCATGCAGATATCGAATATGCCACTGATGTGGCCATTAAATCAGAATCTTCTGGCCGGTCATTAATTTCGTTCACTCGCCCAGTCACTGACGTTAAAATAGTTGGTTTGCAGCGTGCGCTCCTATTAACCTGCACTGGGGGAGAAATGAGTCTCTAATAAAGAAAAATGTACGAAAAGAAACTGCGTGAAGAATGCTCTACTAACCATAGTATTCAGTGAAAAAACATTCGATGAACGTCTTGCACATTTACTCCAATTTGTCTTAGCAGCTTTGAGACGACTGTTCTTCAGGACACAGCTAATATCAAATAATATTTAGATGTGCACTTTAATCAGCCGGAGAATCTTATTTGAGCGCCTACCTCTGCATAAACAGCAAGCAATAACTGGCGGCAGTTAGTGCCATTTTGATGTAGGTGCGTTTCTCGCAACAAATATGCACAAGTAGTAAAAAGTTCCCGGACATAGAGTTCTCAAGGCGCAAAAGCCTGGAATGATGACTTGGGTCGGATTGGTGGCTCCGAAAACAAAAGAGTGTGCGGTTATAATACATCTCATTTCAAACTTTGGATTTTGTATGTGTGGCTGTTCGTCAAAATTTTATATTTTCTGCATTACAACCACTCACAGCACTTAAGGAAAACAAACCCTTTGTAAGAGCTTGTAAATACGGCAGGATTACGTATACAAAAGCAAACTTTGCTCCTTACGCCCCGTCTGATCTGCGCATGAGCAAAAAATTGAATCTTCTTCGAAGCTTCTGCAATGAAGCATTGTTCACTTCTGACTTCTCTGTCGTAACGTGCTTTGGCTATGGACGTTCGTGAATTCTGAGTCTAGTTAATTTCGCGGAGATTCTGTTTCTTCAGTTACAGAAAAAGTCGAGGAAGACTGAAAGTGCTGGCATCGGTGCTTTCGAGAGAGAGCAATGCAAACGAGGACTGCAAAGAATCAGCTAAGCAAAAAACAAGAAAGTCATTTACTCTCGAAATCCAGCTTGGTAAACTTTCTCGGCAGTAGGCTTTTATGGGAAGTACAATGAATGCGCCGATAAAATTAGGTTGTACTGGTCGGCAGGAACTTTTTCCGTTTGGCAAAACTTTCTGAAGATATTTCTGCTGGTCGAACGAAAAACAGACAGGAGGTGTGCGTGTGATTTTCGGTAAAAGTTGCTCTGGCTCCGAAATGGAACAACGAAATAGAAATTGCGACCGGAAAATGTCTCGCAAATTTTATGGTGCTTTTGAAATCTGCTTGAATAATTTATGCGTAACAAGCAATGAACAAACTAAAGGTGATGTTTTCTTTAAAATCATAAAACATTTCTGGCATAGTTCTCAGGTCAGCTCCTCGTAAAGGCGACAAGGTAAAAGCGGTATTGCTTCTAGCCAGGAATATGCGATTGACCAAATGTTATTCTCATTGCCATAGTTCATACGTTCCCCGCGGCCTTGCTCGAAGCACTCGTCCTTGCAATGACGCAGACGCTCATATTTGCATTTCACTGCATGACTGCTATGCGCGGCCGCTAACTTCCAGATAGTGAGTGGCATGACCACGGATGCTGTTTTTACTTCAACTTGGCACTGCGCCTTCCGATATCTATGCATATATTATGTTGTTGTTGTGTTGGGTTTAACGGCGCATAACCATCTAAGGCTATCATGCGCCAAGCTCAAGGTGCGGGAAAATTGTTTTCTGCTGAATTTATGCATATTTTACCTTATATTTGAAACCAGTATAAAATCGATTGAAGAGCGTACCTATGAGAGAAAGGCAAAATGAGTTTTATACTACTTTATATAGTAGAACACTAAAAGAGTAGGAACCGCATGCGCCTTTTTAAAAGCAAGGTTTTAGTTGCAGCGCAATGATGTCTTGGGCGTCCTCCTTTTCGTACTGTCTCCTCTAAACCGCCTCTTGAAGTAATACTGAAGACAGCAGCAGCGGTTTCCTAACGTCTTATCGGGTCAAAGGATTCTGAGAGCTGCTTATTTGCAAGTTTTAGTTAGAGCTCATTCGAAAAGCATTACATTTAGCCCTACGCGAACCAAAACACACAGGCGTAAGGCCAAATATATTCCTCGCACCTTCTCGAATCTCTTAGGCTCTTCATCGACACCAGTACAGTAACGCAAAAAGTATAGGGCGATAGTCAAGTTGCACTATAGGTACTCATCGAAAATCTTGAGGTGGGACATTTATGTACCGGCCCAGTATTGTGATCGCGCCGTGAGTACAACAACACGCGCGGTCTGCATACGTACAGCCTATGATACCACAATTGAGAACAGTGCATCGGAAGCTATAAAAACGCGAAGCGACGGCTATTAGACCTGCGCGGTTCAATCTTGAACGCTTGAGAGCAGCATGCTTCCGAGAAGCGCTGCCTCTTGATCGCAGTTCTCAATGCACTGCGCATATGTCTCGGGGCGGAATAAAGATTGAGGCGGAATGCATAACGCCCAGGCAACCAGCCCCTATAATGCAGCATGCAATATGCGGCCACTGATCAATAATTAAGTAGCATTACTATATCGGATGCTCACGTACAGGCGTTATGAATAAAGTAGCGGACAGTTATGGAAGCCGAGCCAGTAGGATACTCTGCGAGGGTGAACTGCCACAGCAGCGGTTGTCACGGTAGCTCCCCAGAAGAGTAAAAGCATTTTTGTGTAGACTTTATGAAAGACATTTTGTTTTTCACGGCGATAAGATCCGAGGTAAACACAAAGAGAATCGATGAGCTGCGGGAAAGGCATATTGAGTGCGCAGCATTGGTACCGAAAGTAGAGCGTGGAATCAACAGATCGTTGAAATATTGGTGGAAATTTTGCGGTCGAGAAACACTTCATCTAAAGAATCATTCTGCAATTTTCGGTGGAAGCTATATATGCTCGTTTCCTACTTTGCGTACAACATCTCTACTTTGGATTTAAGCGGGCACAGAATGTGAACAACAAATTGCAGACGACCCGGTGGTGTAAGACAATTATTTAGAACGAAAGGTAAGTGGAGCTTGAGAGATCGGTAAGATGAAATGTGGGCAGATGAGATCAAGAAAATGATCGAGATGAAAGATGAAAGATCGAGATGAAAGATGGTTCTTGAAAGAACCACTGTGTTTCTGTTCAATCTACATGCGCGTTCAGCATTTTCATTCATTCCGGAAAACGTGGTTACATGCACATAGCATTGACAAATAGGCACTCATTCTTTCTGGCAAGAACTAAGGTGTCATGTACGGAGTGTAATTTATCTAGGTTGCACCAATGCAATTTGGTAATAAGGACTCACGCGACGGTGCTGCTGGGAAATTCGCGGTGTACTGATAATTTGTTGTGAATAATACAACATCAAATAATGGTTGCCGTGCGATTAATTCACTTTATCATTCTTATCGTTCTCTGATTGCTTTTCGAGAAAACCAATTGAAGGTGGGTGTGGCACCACCACGGTGGTTGACAACTGGCTCCCTTGCCACGTCTCACAGAGCAGACGCTTTTCTCTGTGGGACAGAAAGGTCGTGCTCTTGCATGTGCCCAATCAATAGAAGCCAGGTCTTTCCAGACTACAGAGCCGTGTCTATTGTCCGGGACACGCAGCGCTACGCATTGCATAGGGGCATTATCACGGCCGGGTGCGCCATTGTGCGGGAAGAACCGGGTTCCGTGTCTGCGCCTTTCGCACAGCAGCCACTCGGGAGGCACTGTGTAGTTATCTCAATGAGAAAAGCTATTTCCTAAAAAAGCGTCGTAAGTTTCAAAATGCATTTGCCTGACGAAATACACCGTTTGATCTTTTGTTGTAAATGAGATAGCATACTGCAGAAAATCCCATTTTATTGCAGCGTGTGCTTTTAGTTCTAAACACAAGCGCATCACATGCTGCTGAATAGATTTTCAAGCGCTTCTGGCTAGCTCTAGGCTGTGCTCCTATTTAGCGAATGTGCTGAGGCAGGAATGGAAGGTAGCTGTTATTCTAGCGTAATAAGCCCCGCAGCAACCAGCCCCACAAATCTTGAAAACATATGACGCAACACTCAGAATTGGAACGCCATGGTTACTTCTGGTGGGAAGTATTGCCGCAGGCGTTTATATATTTTCTGAAGCGAAAGCTTCGCTAGACTATGTCGGTAAACAACATAATGAATGACAGCAATGGCAAATGTGGTGAGAATCGGATAATTAGTTAATTAATTAGACCTAGAACTTTCAAACACCGTTGAAGTAGGGCGGACGTCTATATAGCAAGCGGACGGGAAAACAGCAGTGTATGCCGAAATAATGCAAAAATGGGCAAAGGAGTGCAAATAAAGTTCGAAATGAATTGAAATGTATTTTATGAGTGATAACTCATCCAAGAATGTTTAAGTTTCGTAGATTAGTTAGGTAATTAATTAGAGCAAATTCAAGGATGGCGGAATAGGCTGGACGGATATGTAGTAAGTGGACGGGAAGCAACCGTGGCGCCAAATTTGAACTTCCAAAATGAGTGACAGATGAAAAGATTTGTTATCAGAGTAAATGAGGTTAATTAATGTAATTAATCCCGGAAGTTTGGAAAATGAAGTCGAGTACGGGTAAATAGACTGGACGGGTATATAGTGAGCGGGCGGGAACTAAGCGTGGCGGTAAATTTGAAAACTCGAAATCGTTGCCAGGATGAAACGAGGGTATAATCAGGGTTTGTCGATAACCAATCAATCAAGTGAACGAGAAAACAACCATGGCGCCAAAATTTAAAGGCGACTTGTGTCGAGGACGCGTCAACGCTTTCGCATTCTTCCGATGCGGGAAGCCGCAGTGATTTTTAACGTTTTATACTTATTTATATTTTATATATTTTTATTTATTATTAAAATACTGTTGGCTTTAACTTGAGGCTGTTAGCAGAATTGGCAGAGATGAGAATCTGAACTATGTAAAACAAGCGTAAAACACACCAAAAACCAACAAGCGTACTTCTGGACACCGAGAGAAGCAGTTATTTATTTATTTATTTATTTATTTATTGATTTATTTATTTATTTATTTATTTATTTATTTATTTATTTATTTATTGGTACTGTCCACCGTAAGGCCGTTACACGGTGTATGCATACGACTCAAGAAGTGCACACAGCCGCAAGTACAAAATTTGTACAAACTTATATGAAAACATCAATCATGTTGCCAGCAGATAAAGCCACAAGTGCGTCAGTAGGTAAGTGTTCATAATATTACGCTCGGTTTCAGGCCACCGAGGATAAGAACCGCAGGTAGAGAACGTAATGAATGACAGCAATGGCAAATGGTTTCTATGGGCTTAAATAACGGGAGAGATAAGTTTCAAATTGTTGTAGATTGTCTGCTTGTAAAAGGTCCTGAGGCAAGGAATTCCATTCAGCTATGGTTCTGGGGAAGGAGTATTTAAAGGAATTGATTCGGTCCGTCAAGGGTGTAACCTGATCTTTGTGAGAAGATCTCACAGCTCTAGAGGAACGCTGTTTCAAGTAGTTGCTTGTGTTCAAGCTGAGGTGGATATTATATAACAGATAAAATACTTTTAGCCAGGCGACCTTCCTTCGCTTTGAAAGTTGAGGCAAGTTTAGTTCACTGAATCTGTAAATCTGTATTTTAACAGCATAAACCTAGCCACCCTTTACTGAACTTTTTCGATCCTGTCAATTTGGGTTTTCTGATGCGGATCCCATATCACGCTCGCATATTCCAGTGTCGGTCGTGCCAGCGTGAGATAGGCTGTTAGTTTTGCTTTTGTGGAAGCAAGCTTCAGTTTTCTTCTTATCAACCAGAGTTTTGTTTCAGTCTTTGAGCATATGTTATTTATGTATGTATGCCAGTTTGGATTTCAAGTTATAGTGACGCCTAGATATCTGAAATGGTGAACTTGAGTTATATAATGCCCATATTTTTCATAATCAAAAGTAAATGTGGACTTGGTGGCACTGAAAGAGCAAGGATGCTCATCCATTTCTTCTTGATTGCCCAGATGGCCCTGTCGTCAGCCGGGTTCGTCGATGGACATTATGCGCATGCTTGCCCAGATGCGAGCATTTTGTATCCTGTGAACCGCTCAACTGAATCGACGGAACAAAATCGCCACCGTTCAACTCCCTTCCACGCGTGCTACGCCCATACCACCTGACCCAGGCAGTGACGTCATCAGAAGCACGTCAGCACAGCTATATAACCAGGAGCACCAACAGCCATGCCTTCAGTGGACTTGGTGGCACCGAAAGAGCAAGGATGCTCATCCATGGTTTACGCAAAAAGCGTACAGGCGTATCATGAAAGTCAAATGAAAGTCTTGATGCTCATCTATTTCGTCTTGATTGCCCAGGTTGGTGATAAATACTCATTCTCTTCTATTCGAGATGACTCTTGCTTTGATGGTGCTACCAAGTCCACAATTTCTTGTTCCTGCATTGATTGATTGCATTGATGTAATTAGATTGCTGTTACTAACATCTGGGGATGTAGAACTGAACCCGGGACCGGGTACTGATTCATATTGAGACTGTAGCTCTAATACTGAAATACTGCAAAAAATTCTCAAAGAGCCAGAGAAAACCAACAAAGTTTTGAAACAACTAACAACGAACCTGATACAGGTAGAAGCAACTGTTTGTAGCATCCAAGACAGGATCACAGTAATTGAGACAGAAATGAGTCGACTTAAGCAATGTGAAGATAAAATTGCAGAATGCGACGCAACCTATCAGAGTCCTAATAAACAGATGCTAGAGATAGTAGCCAAGGTAGATGATTTAAAGAATAGAAGCCAGCGCAACAACCTTGTCATATACGGTGTGAAAGAAGAGCCGGAGGCAGATTCAAAAACACTAGAAGATAAAGTCAAACAAGATATTTTCAAATAGGTTCTTGGAGTTGACTTAGTGTCGATAAAAAGAGTACAGAGAATCGGCAATCACCAGAGCGACAGCTTCAGTCCGATTATGCTGAGATTGTTTGATTTTTCAGAAAAAACTAAGATTTTGTCTAACTGCTTCAAGCTGAAAGGATCAAATATTTCAATAGCTGAATACTTTTCAAAGAGACATACGCTCAAACCTTTGGCTATGCACAGCAGATGAAAGAGCAAATGAATCGAAAGCGACGCTTAAGTTTGACAAATTGAAAATGGGCGGAAAGTTGAACTTCTGGAATTCGCAACGAAATTGCAGAATGGAGGCAACTCGTCCCAGTACTTCTACTACTCGCAAATTAAGAGTTCGAACTGAAAAATGACAAGGCGAAAATAATGTTCTGAGAGTTATATAGTTTAATGCGCGAAGTGTGCTAAACAAATTCGATCTTCTAGAACGCATGATACTATCTTATCAGCCACACATCCTGGTTATTACCGAAACATGGTTGCATGCAGAGGTGCAGGACTCTGAAGCGGTCCCACCATCGTACAAGCTTATCCGCAAAGACCGAAGTGCCAGAAGCGGAGGAGTAGCAATTGCAGTTAAAAACAACATTACATTCTCCCGCTTGGATGACATTGATGGACACGAAAGTGTATGGTGTAACTTAGAATACGCGGGCAAACAAATACTGCTGCGAGGTGTATATCGACCACCGGACGCTCCCGCCGAGTATCTCGAAGTAATGCACGACTATCTGACACAACATACAAATTAAAGATCAAAAATAATCATCACAGGAGATTTCAACTTACCTGACATTGATTGGTCAGAAATATCCCATGACAACAAAGAAGTGAAAAGTGATGAAATGCTGTTACTAAGTGCATTTAGTTTCCAGTTAAATTAATTAGGTACCTCTGATACTCTAACTGTCGGCACATGCTCTTCTCTGCTTGACCTCATGCTCGTTAGCAGCTCACTGAAAAACTGGTCGCTAAATATCGACGATGGAATTTCGGACCCATAAAATGATAATCCTCTCATGTCCATTCCATATTTCACACAGCCCTGTAAAACCATCCGTTACCTTTGTCAAAGATTACAAGCGGGCTGATGATACTTCTGTTTTAGCTCACCTGGAAGCTTGTTTCCCAGAATATGAAACATTGAGTGACGTTTGCGCTTTATGGTCTTATTTCAATGAAGTTGTTCAGTTCTGCGAGCAGCATTATATTCCTCTGCGAAAAAACGCGTCAACCGAGAATATGCGTGGATAACGCGAGAAATTATTCACCTGAAAAGAAAGATTAGATTAAGCGGCGGCGCAAGCATCGCTCGTCGGGCGATCTCGTACACCTTATCAGCACGCTGCAGGATAAAAGAGTTCATTGGCGTTGACAACTTTGCAAAGACCGTTCATTTTCAAGAATGAAAAGGCGCACAACCGGCTCCGTGGGCCAGTGGATACCTCAATCTCGATTTCGCTTTGTGTATCCAGGATTAGCTGGGCTAACCCAGTTAGTTTTTTTTAAATAATCTACAAATGGCTCCAAAATTCATCATGTATGGACCACCCCCTCCTAAGAATAAACATGCTAGAATAAATAAAAACTGACTTGATGTATACCGGTAACATGTTAATGTGTGAACTACTGGTGCACCCCATACCTGCCGTTTTCGCGAACAAAGAGTGGTGCGCCAAGACACTATTTTGTTCAACTAATCTCTTGAGCAATGCTAGGTTGCGGCTCCCTTCTAAAAGGAGACCACATAGTCCATTTCGGTTTAACGTCATCAGTCTGAAGCAATCAGGGAGAACTTTTTAATCAATTTCGATGAGCAACAAATGCGTATTTCTCTGCCGGACGAACATCAATATAGCAAGAAATAACCACGTCATTGAGGTCAGCTCAGAAAAAAACCTGGATTGAGTTGCCCTTTGGCACCCTTCTTTATATTCCGCTAAAAACTCTTGAGATGACATAAGGAACATATAAAAAAAATCATTAAACATGATCTTACCTCCCACTTACGTAGGACGCATAGAGACATCAAACCATTAAACTATACAGCCGATCGCTTCCAGCATTTTCCCTTAGTTCTGTGAGTTGGTGACTCGTAGAAGCAACCAGATGATATTTTTAACCGTACAAATTTGGTAGCGTTTGAAAATTCTTAGCACAATACGTGTTATTAGGTTCACCAGTGCATAATTTCCTCCATGCTCTTTTGTTCTTTTTTGTTGCGCAAATTACGGGAGTTTTTCTATAGAAATACTAAATATTATTCATTTCTGTTCCGCGTAAATTGAAGCCGTATTTCTTTATTTTCTAACCGTATGCGTTAATGCATCCTTTTATGCAGCACGGATAATACAACTGAGCCATATGTTTTTTTTTACGAGGTAATTTCTTTATTCCCTGTTTATAACAGTGTCTGAATGCTACTAAAACATGTTTGTGCATAAAACAGCACAAACAAAAACAAATTTATCTGGCTTGCATTCTTTGTCAGAAATTCACGTCCTGTCTATTTTCTTACGCACTCCTTTTTCTCGCCCGAAAGGAGGAGCCTGTTTCGCTCCTGCGCATTTGTTTCTTCTGTATTTCTGTATACGGGGCCCAATATTAATTTGTTATCAAGTAATATAATAGCTACCTTCTAACGCTGTACAGTTCACCTCTGGTTTGCAATAAAAGACCTGTAGCTGGCTTTTTGCACAACTTTATTAGCTGAGTCGCATCAACATCAGCTGCACGCAAGGTGTTCAATGACAGATATTTTTGTGGTCCTTTAACGCGTTCTTTTTGTGACCAGGAAATCGTCGTTTTTTCTTATTTTGCTTATTATTTTTCTTATTATTAGTTTGATATGCTAAGCTGCTTGTATATTTTTCTCTTTGGAACCTGCCGAATTCATCATGCCTGCCTTGGGGAGGAATGCCTTCTCAGGCACTGTGGCTTGCGGCCTTCTTCCTGGAATGGGCGCACTGCGATCAGTTTTATTAAGTTCAGTTCAATGAAGAAGCTCAATAGATTAGAACAGAGTGGCTGGTCCACGCCCTGCGCTAGATAGATAAGAAAGGCCGTCAGACTTTAGAAGCTGGGTAGCGTTCTTATTTCTGGCAAAATCCTTTGCGTCATTTCCTTAACAATAGTGGCCGTGCAGCGATGATTGAATCTTCGTCGCATGTAAGGGCTTTCTGCATCAGGGATAACTTCTGCGTTGCTAAATGCGCCGGCAATGATGGCGTTAGCGAAACCATTGTTAGATGGGCATTGCAAATAGGGCACATTTGTTCACTATGAACTGCTTTTAATCTCCAAAAGATCGCAAGTTTTCTATACGAGCTTAAATTGCAGCGTATTAAGTACAAAAATAGTAAAGTTTCTTATGCAAAATTAGATTTTGTGTGTTCTTTGTTGTTCATCGTAGCCGGTGTAACAAGTAGGACCAAAATATGCTTGAAACAAAAGAGAGCTTTGGTTCGAGTTATAGTCAGTACCGAGGCGCACTGCCAGCATTTAACGAATGAATTTTCTTCTTTCAATAATGCCTTTTGGTAAATGCTAACGAACGTCTCGCCGCTGAATTTTTTTCGACAGAAGCAGATCCTGTAGAACGTTAGAAAGTTATCGTGTTAATTACAAGCAGCCGCATTTGTCCTGGCACGGAAAGATATGTTCGGCGTTAATAAATTTCCAATCGTACATAAGTGGAAGCACAGTGGGAAAACAAGAAAAAGAAAACGTGGCTGCGACAATGCAGTGTCAAAAACGCGGCGCTGTGTCACGGAGCAGCCTGCAAGGAAACCAGGTTGCGAGCCCGGCTTAGGAATTTGAGGAGCACCAGACTTGACCGTTTTATTACTGCTTGTTACGAACGGTCGTATTGTCTCTTAAACTTCGGCCCATCCCCCACAAAATCTCTTCAATCCAAGGTCCAGAGAGCGCATTGTATTGCTTGTGGTCCTTATAAGGTTATTTCTTCTCTACCAGTCTTCCGGCTTGTTCAGATACACTAACGCAGCCAGCACTCTTCTCATTACTTCGCGCCAGTGATCTACTATAGAAAATTTTCCGTAAATATATTTGCACTAAAGTACTGGCACTCATTTGCTAATGAGACCTGGTAACATATATGCGAGACAAAGAATAGCGCAAGCTAGCGGGCCATTTTTCTGCATGACAGCTGAACAGAGCCTACAGCGCAGTCTTCGCGCTAATTTGTCGCGTGCAATTAAATTAGGAAGCTTATAAGTTTCGGCAAGCTGGTCACGCATGCTAAAGGGAGGAATGGCGCAGTATCAGACAACGAGGACAGCAGGAGAGCACACATACACGTTCATGCGACCACTTACAACTTTATTGTTTGGCTGCCACTAAATTCGGCGTAGTGGCAGCCAAACAATAAATTTGTAAGTTAGAGCGTGTGTGTGTCTGTGTGCTCTCCTGCTGTCCTCGTTGCTTTATGCTGCACCATTCTTCCCTTTAGCCAATAAATTACTTTCCTACACTGCGAGCACTGAGTCTAACTATATGGCGAGTGCTTTCGGAAGCATCGAGAACCTTATTCCCGCACTGCAGCTCGTCCTCATGTTTTTGGCTTTCACTATAAGAAAATGAGGGGTATGTGCGGCTAAGCTTCCGCCAGACCGGAGTACACGAACGGCGAGATGTGATACTACTTGTTTTGCACCGACGACGGTAATCTAAGAGAGTTGAGGATGCCTGGAATAATGGCCCGAGCCATTTGCAGCACTACCGAGTTGGACTGAACTGAACTGATCTTTATTTACCAGAAAGGCTGGTGGGTCACCCGGGCTAAAAGCTGTAATCAAACAGCTTGACGAGGCCCAGGCAACCCTTACAAGGCAGCATAGACTAGACCACTAAATATTAACAACACTAATAAAAATGATGAAAAAAGATTAACATGAAATATTCAGGTTTACAAAAAATAAGAAACACTTTCAGGTAGTTCGATAGAAAATGTGTACACAGAGACTGCATTTTTTGTTACAGATTGACACAAATCGCATGAATCATGAGAAGGCATCTTCGTGAGCAATTGGAGGGAAGCTGGAAAAGAATAACTAAGAACCACTGTAGTGAAAAAAACAAAAACAACAAAACGCATTACAAATTGGAAAAAAGCTGCAGCAGTTGAACAGGGGTCAAACATTTGATGCGTTGATATTTGTTTAATGCCGACGGAAGATTGCGACGTAAAGACTGGAGCTTGTAATCGGTGCGGAAAAAGGGTACGAGCCGTGTGTCTTTACTGCGTGTGTTTAGGATTTTAGTGTGATGCTGCAATGGACCAGAAATTGCTAAAAGTGACCGAAAGCCGACAGGTGAAAAGTAATGTGAGCATAAGAGTCTGTATTCATACATGCAGTTTACACGAAGAATTTTGTACTGCTGGAAAAAATGTAGGGTGGAAGATAGATAATCTAGACAAAATATATGACGAATAGCCTTTTTTTTTGTAGCACGAGAATTTTGCTTAGGTTCTGTTTAGTTGTTGTTAGCCACACCAAGCTGCGGTAATACATTTGTGAGGCAAACAAAGCGTAATATATTTTAAGTTTTATTTTTACCGGAAGAATGGCGCGTGTACGTGGTATTGCCCCAGTTGCGGAGGAAATCTTCTTACATAATTTCTCAACGTGTAAATCCCATGTTAAATATGAGGATAATGTAACTCCAAGAATCTTGTGCTGCTCAACCACTTCAATATCCTGTCCATCAAATTTAGTTGGTTGATCTAAAACTAATACTTTATTACGAGCACGGAAAAGCATGACCTTGGTTTTTAGGATTGATTTTAAGCAGATTTGATTGTGACCAATGACCAATTTTTTCAAGCAAATGATTACATATGATCACTAAATTATTTGCATCTGTACCTGAAAGGAGAATATTGCAATCATCAGCATATATAACGAAATTAACATTAACTGTCGTGTCGACCCAAACTATGTCGTTAATGAATAGATTAATTAAAAGAGGACCTAACACGCTCCCTTGCGGGACGCCATTTAATATCTGTGATGAGGATGACATTCGACTGTTTCCTCCTCTCTTTGAAACCTGAGCAAACGTTTAGAAATAAGCTCCTCTCTTCACTTTCCAACGCTTAGATAGCTCACTGAGGCAATGTGTACGCCGCATGTTGCTGCATAGCTAAACATTCCTCAATGCTCGCGAAGAAGATGACCTCTTCAACCCCTGTGCAATCTCAGGCAGGTGAGACGATTGCGTCAAAGGATGGAACGCCAAGCTACTATACGGCATACTGCATATATACTACATGGAATGAAATGTAGCAGCTGCAGAGATAGTGTTTTCTCGTATTGTACTGATGGCCTACACTCCACGTAACATATAGTGAGGCGAAAACGCCAACTTAGTACTGGAGACTCTGCCCTTCTGAACACTGAAAAGTGTGAGAATCAGTCTCTCCAAACCTTGCGAATGGCATGTAGCACTGGCTGTATAAATTTCAGCTGCTAGATAGAGTAATATTTCGCGCTTCGTCGCAAATGAAAATCAAGAAAAGCAAGGAAATCTTTTTAGGAGCAAACTAGAACCCACGGCGTACGTCAGTTACAATACACTTCCTTCTAATTCCGTGGATAACTTCCTGAATTTCACTGTGACCTATTCAGTTAGCCCAGTCTGAAGGTTTGCGGTAAGGCGCGTTCGATAACATTTGCAGGATTATATCTTGGAAGTTTTTGAAGTGAAAAAATTAATTTTGCAATGCCTGCTGTGCGACAAACTGCGCTACTTGATTTCCGCAGAGAACAGAAATTGAGCGCTAAAGGCGCACAGGGACCTCGGTGCCTACGGTGCCGAGTTGTAATTGCCCCATTTTAACACGTCATGCTATGTTCTTTTTTCACCGCCATTTGGTGCAGGGGTGGCGCTGCGGTCGCCGACGGGAGCGGACGTGCTTCACATCGGCTCCGGCTATTATGCCAATTAACGCAGTGTTAATTTACAATTACCGCAATATAACAGGTACCAAAGTGTGCGCGAAGGTGCGGGGCATCGACGGGTACCAGTTTTGACCAAGCGGTACGTGATTCTCTCGATTTACGAGGACTTTTCTCTGGTGCGGTGCGGACTTTTCGCAAAGCCTTACGAAAGCCTACCACGAGTACGGCCACCGGTGGCGACGGGCTCGGCCGCTAGGCCTAACCCGGCGACGAGTACGACCAAGAGGGCGTCCGAAATGGAAGTGGCCACGTCGATTGGAGGACAACATGGCGTCAGCGCCGAGCATCGGCAGTCTCGGCGGGCGTACGAGCATTGAAGTTCACGGAGAGGACATTACACCTGAAGAAGCCGAAGGCTGGTCGGCCTCCGGCAAGCGCATCAAGCAGATCATGGCCGGCAAAGAAAACGGTGAGTCCGCCGCCATTACTCGCCAGTCTAGACCCAAGACTGGGACCAGCTCTGCTAAAAGAGTTGCAGCCTCGATAACGAAAGCGGCGAGGATGCCGATAGACATGCCGAAAGAAGACACCAAGATAGTCATGAGACCACGTGGAGGTCTCAACGTAGCGAGAACTGAAGTTTCAATAATTATGTCGGCCGTCATGACGGTGGCTCGAGTAACGAAGGAAGAAGCCAAAGCAGACACCATCTGCACAAACGCGCAGCGAAACACCATCGTGGTCAGCACCCCGGACGAGAGGCGTGCCACACTGTACTTTAAGGTCAAAGCCCTTAACATAGGAGACAGGACATACGAAATCAGCGCCTACCGAACGGCGCCGGACGGCACGGTCAAGGGAGTCATCCGAGGCATAGCCGCAGAAGACACCCCGGAGGAGACAGCCGAAAACATTGTGAACCCGCGCAACCCCCTAGCTGTGGAGGCGCACAGAATCGGCAATACAACCACGGTGATAGTACTCTTCGCAGGACAGAATGTACCGAACTACGTCAAGTATGGCTCGATATTAGACAGGTGCGGGCTTTACCCCAAGCACTTTGACGTGTACAGGCAATGCAGCAAGGTCGTCCATAGAAGAGACGTATGCCCGAATCCCAACACCAGAGTGTGCTTCGGCTGCGGAATCGTGAACCCCAGCGAGGATCACAAACGCGAATGCAAGCCCAAGTGCAAGCTCTGCGGGGGAAAGAATCCAACGGGCGAGAGGGAATGCAAAAACAAGTACAAGATGCCGTACGTGGTCAAAAAACGGCAATGGGAACGCAAGATGGAAGCCATGCAGCAACAACCGGATCCGGAAAGCTTTTCGCCGCTGCGAGCGCCCTCTGCCGAGAGACCCCGCAGGGATTCGAGGCAGCGCGACAGCAGCCGCAAGAGGGACAACAGCAAGGGAGGCAAGAGCGCCAGCCGCCACAGGCCGTTGCAGTCGAGGGAGAGAGTCGCCTCAGCCGAAGCAGTCAAGGCAAACATGGCAGAGAAGGGACAACCACCGGCGCAAAACGCCGCGAAGATCCAAGAAGAGAACGGGGTGTTAAAGCCCTAAGAGACGAGAACGAGATGCTAATGCGGAGAATCGCCGAACAGGACGCAACCATCAAGGAAATCAACGAGAAGCTAATGACATTAACTACGATGCAGAAACAGCAGCAGCTGCTGCCGAGGCTCGCACAAGAGAGGAAACAAGAAGAGATAACCGAGGACGAACCAGAGGTAGAGGTGGACCCGAGAGCCACGAAAGCGGCGGGACCGGCTCCCAAGAGGAGAGCCATAGAGGGCACCAAGGATCAAATGATAATGGAGAGAATCGAAAAACAGGACGACAGACTCGACCGTCTTGAGGCGACCAGCAAGGTAACCAACGAACGCCTCACTGCGCTCGCGCAAACGGTTCAGCAGATGACAGCGAACATACACAGCACTATCCAGAACAGGATGGCGCAGATGAAGGCACAGCTTCAGGCGCAGATACAGGCACAAATACAAAGTATGGAGGCACAGATCATCGCCAAACTGCAGCAATCATGGACGGGACAGCACGTACAGCAGAATCTACACCGCCAGTGAGAGACCTCTTGGTCTGACACTGGAACTGCAACGGCTTTACCGGCACGAGAGCGGTGCTGCAGCAACATTTGCAGCAACTAACCAGGAAACCAGACGTCATAATGATTCAAGAAACACACAGCGAAGAGACGCCGAGACTACCGGGCTACCGGTCACACGACAGCCCGCCGAGCAAAAGTGACACGTCCAAGGGCAAGGGCAGAGGGGTATGTACCTTCGTCAGGAAAGGGATCACCTTCATGAAACACGAAATTATCTGCAGAAGTGCCATCAAACACTGCACGGTGGAAGTAATCACGGGCAAGAAGAGGAAGGAGAGCACTTTCCTGGTGAACGTCTACAACAATCTGTCCCACAGACAATAGAGGTTCAAGGCACTATTCCACAAGGCGACTTCAGTCGCGGGGAGCAATACACTCCTAGTGTGCGGAGACTTTAACGCTCCGAGCCAAGACTGGGGCTACCTTAAAAGAACGTCTGCTTGGGCGAGTTGGTCACAATTAATCATTGGTACTAGGCGCGAACACACACAGAACACAAGGAAGGCGCTTTGTCCCGTTCCCTTCCTTGCGTTCTGTGTGTGTTCGCGCCTAGTACCAATGATGGATTGGGGCCACCACAGAACGACGGTCAAGGAGAGAGAGCTGATGCAAGACGCCACCGACATGGGACTGAACCTAATCACGGATCCGGCCTTTCCCACCAGGATCGGCACATCGGTTACGAGAGACACCACTCCGGACCTTACCTTCGTCAAAACCAACGGAGGATCGAGAGAATCAAAATGGGGAAACACGAGCCAAGAGCTGGGCAGCGATCACTACATCGTGGAGGT
Source organism: Amblyomma americanum (assembly GCA_030143305.2). Lineage (NCBI taxonomy): Eukaryota > Metazoa > Arthropoda > Arachnida > Ixodida > Ixodidae > Amblyomma > Amblyomma americanum. The sequence goes on along the minus strand of JARKHS020030592.1, from coordinate 3,392 downwards.
CGTCGTACCGCTCGAAGGCCAAGGCAACGCCGCCATAAGGAAGCATCGCATTACGGACTGGGACGCCTTTCGAAAGGCGCTACCCGCGGTGCTACTGGACATTACGGACATCGAGCAATGGGCGGCCAACGTCGTTGAGACGATGGAAGGAGCCATCAAAGACATGGAGACGGACGAACGGATAGACAAGATGGACAGTCGGCTGGCCCACCTGATAGAAGCCAAGCAGTCCATAAAGGCGAGGTGGCAGAAGCGACGAACCAACCGAAGTCTAAGGAAGAAGATCGCCAAGCTCAACAGGCAGATCGAGGTCCACTGCAGGGTGCTATGCACCCAACAGTGGAACGAGGTCTGCAACGAAGCCGACGGCCAGATGCACAAGGGCAAGACGCGGAACATACTGCGGCACCTCCTCAGACGAAACCAAGACCAAGGGCCACCAACTTAGCCACCTGGCCAGGGTCCTACACAAGGCAATTTGCGAACACGGGGAGGACGAGGTCAAACGAACACTTGGACGCCAAGTACCTACTGACCACCCCCACGGAAAGACACCCGGATTACCAAGGCAACCAGAACGAGACGCTAGATCGAGACATCCAGACGTGGGAAGTCAGAGTTGCCCTGCAGGATCTCAATGGCAGGTCCGCCGCGGTTCTCGATCGAGTGACCAACAGAACGATCAAGAACCTCGACGATGCGGCCATCGAAACGTTCACGAACTTCTACAAGTGCTGGCAAGAAGGAAGGCTGCCCAACCAATGGAAAGCAGCCAAGACGATCCTCATCGCCAAGCCTGGCAGGCCACCCAACATAGAGAACCTCAGGCCGATCTCGCTCACTTCGTGCGTGGGAAAGGTCCTCTAGCACGTCCTCATGAACAGGTGGCAGCGTTACCTGGAAGAATCGGAGCTTTACCTAAATTCCATCATCGGGTTTCGGAACAAACTCGGGACGCAAGACGCCATGATTTTACTGAAGAACGAGATCATCGACAATACGACGGGTACCAAGGACAACAGAGCCACACTCCGGCTGTACTTGCAGAACACCTTCGATAAAGTAAGGCACTCGGCTATCCTGGCCCAAGTATCAAGGCTAAACATGGGCAGGAGGACATACCAGTACATTAAAGACTTCCTGGCGGAACGGACCACCTAAATCTGCACGGGAGACCTGCAGCTGGGCAGCGTCGGAACTCCGCAGGGCTCGCTGATCTCCCCGCTACTCTTCAACCTCGTGATGATCGTGGGGGCCAACTGGCTAGAAAGAGTAGCGGGCGTCCGGCACACCATCTACGCTGACGAAGTTAGGCTATAGGTACCGGGAGGAAGCGATGGACACATCGAGACAAAGCTGCAACAAGTGGTCAACGCGATTGAGGAGCAGCTGGACGGGTCTGGACTCGTTTGCTCTCCGGCCAAGTCAGAACTGCTGGTGATTCCACCGAAAGGAGCGGGCAGGAAAAGAAAGAATATGGAAATCAAGTACGAGCGTCCCAAGATCACGGGAAAGACGGCGGGAGGCCAAGTAATACCGGAGGTCGAGAAGATTCGAGTTCTCGGGCTGCTCATCCACCGTAACCGAGTCAACGGTGAAACGGTCAACAAGCTCGCGGGCAAAGCGACCGCGGCAATGAGACTCATCAGGGGGGTGTCCAACAGAAAAGCGGGGATGAAGGAGGAGAGCCTGACTAGGCTCTTTCAATTCTTCGCAGTTAGCCCCATAACGTAAGTGGCCGGCTTCCACAACTGGAGGCCGAGCGAACGTAACAAGATAGACGCCACCATACGCAAGGCGTATAAGGCGGCACTCGGTCTCCACGGGAGCACGAGCACCGAAAAATTCATGGCGCTGGGTGTCCACAACACGCTGGACGAAATGGCCGAAGCACAGAGAACGGCGCAACTCGAGCGTCTCTCTGAAACGAGAACCGGAAGACAGATATTGCGGGACCTTTGCCTCGAGCCGAGGGAAGGCACGCAGCAGAAAGACGTACCTATACCGGATAGCATCAACAGAGAGCTCAGGGTCTGCCAGATCCCGAAGAACGTAAACCCCGAGGAGTACAAGGAGCGGAGGCTGGCGAGGGCCAGGGCTCTCGCGGACCTCTACGCCAGAGAAGGCGCCGTCTACGAGTACGCGGCGGAGTATCGAGGGAGAAGCGACGCATACGCGGCGGTGGTTGTCGGGGCATCGACAGGTGCAACGAAGACCGCGGCGAGCGTCCGGTCTCGAGAAGAGTACCAGGCGGAGGAGGTGGCCATCGCCTTGGCCGTCTCCGACCCCGTATGCACTACAGTGTTGTGTGGCTCTACAACGGCAATGAAGAACTACGCCAAGGGTAGGGTATGTAGTGAGGCCACGCGCATACTGCGCAAGGCCGAAGACATCGGACGCAAAAGTGCTGTGGTGATCAAGTGGTTTCCGGCCCACATGGACAGTGACGTGTCGGGACGCGGGAACGTGAACCACAAGGAGACGGCCAACTCGGCCGCGCCAGGACAAACCAACCGCGCGGCTGCAAGCACGGCCGACTAGGAGTGTTGGTCGCGGTGCAGTGCCAAGGACCAGGAGCACCTTCAAAGAAATAGTGAAATGGTACAGACTGAACAGACAGACTATGCCGCCACCTAACGTGGGGCTTACCCCGAACGAGGCAGTGTTATACAGACAGTTACAGATGGGGTCCCTGCTCACCCCAATGCTAGCTAAGCACGTGTGTCCGAGTGTGTACGCGAGTGACGTGTGTCGACTGTGCGTGAAGCAGAGAGCCACCGCGGCTCACGTCCTTCAGGACTGTAGTGTAAATCCGCGAGAAGCCAGCGAGAAGACGACGATCCCGCCGTAGCTAGACGCTGCAACGAGGAGCTATGATCAAGAGACACAACTCAAGGCCGTCCAGCACGTCTCGGCAGCTCTAGAAAGGCAGCGACCGAGTGAAACCGAGGGGAAGGGGGTAGCACCCCTAGGAAGGGGGCGGCGGCCCTCTCGGACCTGCGGAAGCAGCGAGGGACCACGACCTCGAGGAGCACAACGCACGAGACTGACGTAGTGGCCACGTCGCGGTAAAAGCTTGTCCTCCCTGCGTGGAGGAAGCCTAACCGATTCTACAGGCGTTTTCAATAAAGTTGTTCTCTCTCTCTCTCCCGTTTGGTGCAAAGGTAGGACTATTCACCGTGAACTACGTAGGAGTCATTTTTGAGAGCAGCGAACGAAAAACGAGCACTTTGTTGCAAAATGCACCAAGCGGTTCCAATTTGCCACCGGAAAAATTGAAACACGAGATCAGTGGACGTTCCGTTCCTACCGACCTTATTGGGCGCCTGATATGCTAATTTCTATTTTGAGCGAAAAAAAAAGCATTGGATTTCTTCCCTTTGATGTGCTTT
>JARKHS020030591.1:0-16954 GCA_030143305.2 Amblyomma americanum | reverse complement strand
AGCAAGTAAAGATTGCTTGTGCGTTTACAAAACAAACTGGGACTCGGAATAACCTGCGTTAGAAAGCATACTTGGCGCGCCCGCATGCCTGCTGCTCTTTCCTGCTCAGCGAAGAACCACACGTGCAGCTCCTGTTTAAACGTGGTCCGGACATATGCTGTTTCCGTCCAGGGGGCTGACCCTGTTAGTGAGAAACCCGAACGGGTAGGTCACAAATGGTGACTTCAGGCATCGCTTTTGCGTCGTTGGGTTGTTTTCGAAGATTTATCGACTAAACAGCGCTCTTTTGTTGGCAGCTATGAAGTGCGCATATGCTAAAGGCTCCATGGGATTGATGAGATGCGTTTTGTGCGAAGGAAAACTGAATCCGTTGGCCAGTATATTATCTGCGTTATAAAGCAAAAAAGGTTTGACGGGTCCGCATGGCTGCTGCTCTCTCATGCCCAATCTGCTGCCCAGTTCTCTGTTGAGCTCAAGTAAAATAGGACTAAAGAACTGCCGATGAAGAGGAAAGTGTCGAGGCTTACTCTTAAGTCTCATGCCATCGCTTTGTTGTGTCTGTCTGCTCGTCCGGGTTCATCGTTTGTGCAGCAAGCTAAAGAAAATCGTGTTCCAGAATGTTACGAGATATTTACAAAGATCTTAGAAACCACCAGAAAATCAAGATTGCTAGTAGCAAAACCCCGTTTGTTTATTGTTTATATGGCTGAGTTCTATGTCTAACTGACCGCCTGTACTAAATAAAAGAAACCAGGAAGCAATTCTATAAGAGAAATATTTTACGAGGAAGTTCATATTACCCTGTTCTAGAGTTGACCTGCTTTTATGGCGATGTTGTAATTGTAAACGCGTGGGAAGGACCGTGGAGACAGAGGCTAAGGCGGGCAGTGGAGAGGAGAGCGATTGTGGTGGTAGAGGAGTGGTTGAATACGGAGCGACTGTGAGTGAACAGCAAAACGACGTTAAATGATCTGGCCCTTCACACATACACCTGCTTACTTCGATGGTGCGTATAAAACCTTCCATAATGGGGCACTAACGGAGTTACTACGCTTAACTAAGACAAAGAGCACAACAGACTTTGATTGTGCATCATGAATTATAACCCGAAGAAAAAGCGACACAAGGATAAGACGACGCTTAGAAGCGCTAGGCAACAACCCTCTTGTTCTTGTTTGTTTTTCCATTCGCGCCACTTTTTCTTTCCATCTTGAAGCAACACTAACAACTTTTCGTAATGCTTGACTGCGCGATTTAGTGAAATGGAGTTATTGCTCATTGATGACAGCTATCTTTATGACGAAAATTTTTAGTGCGAAATTGTATACCCGCGTTTAAAATGCGTCGACAAAAAGTACAAGAAACCAAGCTGCATGATCTGAAAAAACAGATTTTATCTGGTGCGCAAGAATTTCATAGCGCCGGTGATTCGTAACTGTGGACTGCCAGTATGCCCACTCAGCTAAGAGGTTCATTTGTATTGCTGAGAATGGCAATCGTTGTTTCGTACCTAGATTACTTTGAAAGCACTCCTTCTAATAGCTTCGCTTAGCTTTTCGATTGCGACCCTATAATAGAAAAGGAGGAGAAAAAGGATAAGTAAGAAAAATAAAGTACGAAAAGCGGACCGCGCTTTGTTACTGATATCTTGATTACATCCCACCAAGAAAAGCGGAAAGTTGGTGAGAACGCCTTGATACCAGTAAATCCCAATAATAGGTACTGTAAAAATTTTTTTTCCTGACTTTATGGAGTAGGCACATGTTTCGCTCTTTAGACGGAAGATTTTAGAATGAGCTTTTTGGAAACCATTTTTAGTTTTTTTTTGTTTCGTAAAGCCATTCTTGTAGCTATATATACCTTACGAATGCCGGTCGATTTCTTTGTTTTCATTCAGTTTCTCTTAGGCGAACATGGCAGGGTGCATTTGTAAGGATACACAAAGATGTGGCAGTGTGGCACAGGCTTTCTTTATTGATTCCTTTTAGCCGCAAGACAGCTACACGGTGAATTAGAAGTGCAGTACTCGAGGAAATAAATAGGTATTCGCGTCCACCACCATCGCTTGGACACTCAAAGACGAATTTGGGCGCTTCGCCTCAAGTTATATGGAAACTGAACATTTTCACATCTTGCATGTTTTATACGCCTTTAAGGGGAACGCTCCCTCTTAAGCCGACCTCAACGAATGTTCATCTGTAAGAACCCGTTGTTTCTTGGGGGAGATGGGCAGTAGGAAAATTTTCTTGGTAATTTTTTTGTCGAGCGTAACGAATGTCTGTATTTTTACTGCTAGTAGGTACCAGAGGAGTGCATATTGCAACCGCGCAAAACGACGATGGATGTAGAGAAGAATGCACTCCCCTTTTAACCAGCAACTAGCCCGCCTTTGCCTTTAAAAAGTAGGTACCCAAATTTATGAATACGGTATTTCAATCCCGTTCTCACACAATCATCAAAGGTCGACTTAACGCAGTCTTGCTTTACATGCGACACTATGACGCAGCGGCTCATGAAGCCTAAGGCCCATGAATTCTAAGGTACTCCATGAACGCCGAGGGGAGCACTGGACGGTATGAACGCCAAATGTTATAAGCAAAAGCTGACGAGCTCTAATCCATGTACCGAAGGAGTCTTTACGTGGTAATCCGTTCAATAGCCGAGCTAATAAAGACAAAACAAACGACCGACACTTTCTGACTTTAAACACGTTGCAGCATTTCATGGCCACCAATCTAGTGCCTCACTGCTGCTTCGAAATCGCATCTATTCTGTGTTGGATTTACTAGACCACATAGCCATCAAGATGATGAATTATTTGAGGAAATGTGATAATATAACTAAAATTAAAGCACCTTAGATTGGGGAAGAAATTACTGTGGCGATTTCGGCTCGGTCAGGCAAGCCCGGTGACACCGTGCAGGAGAGCCGGTCAGTCCGTCTCCCGGCTGCTCCGAGGAGCCTCACATGCCTTAATAGTTAAATATGGCCAAATATCGTGACCGCCTCTTTCAGATGCACAGTTAATACAAACACCAACACTGTTAGCCAAAGCACGACCAGGCCTTCTTTGGCAAACGCGCAGTCTACTCAAGCTTATTTGGTTGCAAAGAACAAAGAACCTTCTGGGAGGAAAACAGCTACTTTTGTGGACATTGTAGTGTCTATGGCCTCTGGGCAATAAACGTACAGGACGAGAGTCCCGAACACAGCAGTTGAAAATGCATTTGAGTAGCGATTAGAAGGCAGAAATTATTTAAACTTAAATGCTTATGAGAAAGAAACGCCAACCTTGAGAGTATTCCCACTGCGTCAGTGGGCTTTAAATGAGGATTCAATGTGCGTGGTCGGAAATTAAGAAAAATGTCACACTTAGAATTCTGAAACTGTTTACTTGTGAATGACCAATCTGCATCTCTTTTACTCGATGGTGGTCTTCTGATCTGGCAGCTTGTCATCCCCTTATGATTCTTCGAGCCGGTTGTAGTGCAAGTCTCGGGTCATCGTAGCCCAGGGGAAGTTGCCTGTCACGTCTTAGGCAGCTTTTCTTGTGAAGTGCTAGTCCGTTTCTATAGCACCTACAGCCAATATCGCATTGGCTCATTAACGACTCCGGGTCGCACTGAGAGCAACGGAGAAGAGCAATGTAATCTTGTAAGAGACCTGCATTAAGAGACTTTGGAAGGACATCGCGCCCAGAGCGAAATAATTGAAGCATTCAATCATTACAATGCACGTTGCCTAATCTCGAAAATAATACATCATTCAGATACCTGTGTTCACTTCCTTCCAGTGGTCTCTATAAGAACTGTTAAAGCATGTTGTTATGCGAGTTTAAAGATTTGTGCGCTTTATAATTTTGTCGAATAAACGGCTGTAAGGGCAAGTATACGGCCTAATCTAAGCTTCTTGCTGTAGCGAGGCTGAAATGGGTCTGTATTCGAGATCATATTTAGCAAACAAAAATGATTTTTACTCAAGAAAAGTGTTTAGCCCCTAGAATTGGCGAAGTTGTCGAACAACCTTCTGGTTTCGCTGAACAGTTCACGCCGATCACCGACACGACTCGCCGACTGAAGGGGAGTTATATACCAAAAAATCAATCATTCGCCTTCATTGATGAAATTACAACCCTTAGGCTATACGGCGATCAAAAAAAGAATTTAAACAACCTACATTTTCAGGTATTTGTTGAATTTAGTAGGATGTGCTAAGAGTCGTTATTTAAACAGCCTGTTTAAAAAGTCTAGGTTTTCGCATTGCAAACAGTTGACAACGACTGAAGGGCATCCGTTGAAATTGCGTACAAGCATATGCGGTGGTCTGTACTATCATCATCATCATCGTCATCATCATCCTGACTACGTCCTCTGCAGGGCATAAATTGTCATCGAAGCCATCGGTGAGATTATACGCCAGGTACCATCACCATACGCTCCTCGTTTCATGTCATCAGCAGTACTGCACAGGTTGATTTACGTTAATAATTCGAGCGCTCTTGAAGTAATTTAATTTCTGTACCTCAAGGAGGGTGTCACGCAGGAGTGCAGAAGCGATTGCCTGCTCTGAACCAGCTGTCCTATGCGACCGAAGCTGACTGCGAGAATCTAGCCGAGCGCTTAAGTACATCATTAAAGAAGAGGAAACAAGAGTGGCGCCATGCACGTAGATCATCTGGCTTAGATGAACGCAATGCGTAGCAGCAACTACCTTCCCACGTATAGCATGGGATGTCACTTGTGCAAAACTTTTTATTACTGACCCGTACCTCATTTCAGTGACGAGACCAAGAACAAGTTTTGGGCATTTAAATAAAAGTGCATAGGAGTAGGAACGTATATTCAGCCGGTGGGGTTATTATGCGAGGAGATAATCAACAGTGATATATACGGCCGGCAATAGAAAATTGAAAACACTATCGAATGATACCCTGAAAACAGCTGCCCAGGAATTGCTGTGTAAAAGCGGCTGCCTAGAAACTAACGCTCAAGGCACGCATAGAAGAAACGAGTTAACCATCCCGAAGATTTCCGTAAAATAATGACGTCATATCGCACTTGGTAAACAACAGAGCTCACCGCTGAGTGTTCATGGGCACAGATCATGAAGAGTAGCAAAATGGTGGTTTGAGCTAGTTGGTACATATTCACAATTTCACCAGCGCTGCGACTAGGAACAAGAACAGAGAAGGAAGACAAGGACAAGCGCTACTAACAACTGAAAGTTTATTTGAAAAAAACACAGATTATATGCACACAACTGACAACCCAAAGCGCCTGCGCTTCCCCTACCAGGCACGCAAAAGAGAGTTAAAAATCTAGATACAAAATTTCACACTCATGTAAGTTTACAGATGGTGTGCTAACGCACGTGTCGATGTTCTTGTGAATGTGATAGGCTTCACACAACTCCCTAGTTAACTGATCTGGATGTCTGAATTTAATCTTAGCCCTGTTAAGCAGAGGAAAGCATGCTTTTTTGTTAGACACACCGGGTTTGTTTAGAAGACAATCTCTGTAATGAAGGGACAGATTTGATGAAGGAGCACCATTCAAAGAGGTTCTATGCTGACGTAAGCGTGTATTTATGCATTTACCGGTTTGCCCAATGTAACTCTTGCCGCATTTAAAAGGTATGTCATAAACCACTCCCTCTGCACATGGCACAAAGGTTGACTCATGATCCACCTGGCATGCATTTTTTCTTTTGCCTCTTATTTGCTTCTGTTCCCGGGCTCTTTTGTCAACAATAGCACAAACCTTGCCTAGTTTATTAGGGACCGAAAAGAGCACTTTTACCCCATATCTAGTGCCAACCTGCTTAAGCCTATGGGATAACTGATGAATGTAGGGTATTACCGCATACTTCGTTCTGTCATTGCCGGAATTTTCCTGTGCTTCATGTCTACCAAACGACTTCATCTTCTTCAGGATCTTGTTGCTAGCAAGCGCTATCACATCTTTGGGGAAGCCCGCTGACCTTAGCCTTTGAACTTGCTTATCGAAACTGCTGCCTAAAGTATGAATACATGACTTAGTAAGTGCAGATCCTAAACAAGACACTGCTATGCCACATTTAACTATTTTCGAGTGCCCAGACTGATAATTTAGCAAGGGCTTTTCCGACCGCTGTAGGAAGGACCAACAAACATGATTCACCTTTTTCTCCAATCTAATATCCAAGAATTGCAGCTGATTATCTTCCGGTAATTCAAAGGTAAATTTCAGACCAAACCCGCAGTTTTCAAAAGTCTTTAAAATGTCATCCACATGTGCCTTGAAGTCATGGGATTCAACAAAAACAAGATAATCGTCTACATACCGGAAGATTTGTTTTACACGGTTGTCTAAGTTAACTTTAATGCTCCTATCTGCATAGGAAAGAAAGATATTACTAAGTACCGGAGCCACTTTTGAGCCAATGCACACTCCTGTTTTTTGAACATATAGCCTGCCTTCCCAATCAACAAATGTGGATTTGAGATAAAATGACACAAGCTCCAAAAACGAGCCCACAGAAACGCCACACTTTGAAATGAATGCTTCTTCATCATTATCCTCTACTATACAATTCTTAACACACTGGAGGAGCCTATCATGTGGCAATGAATAGAATAAATCCTGCACATCAATACTAAACATATCACACCCACCAGGATTATTTAGTTTCAGATATTGCACAACCGCCTCGGAATTAGATACAAGAAACGGGTCTTCTACTGTCAGTGAACACAATTTACTTTGCAAAAAACTTGAAACGGCATGTTGCCAAGTTCCCCGTTCAGTAACAATGCAACGGAAGGGGATGTCAGTTTTATGAGTTTTGGCAGCAAAAAACACTTCTAAAAAGTTGCCTTTCGCCTTCTTAATGGATGCTTGCAGGCCAACTAAATTCATATCACCTACCAGCCTTAACGCCTCGCTTTTTTGTTTAAGGGCACTGGAACGCACAGGCTTAAAGTTTTTGGCAACTGAATTCCTAGCCTTCTCACGGAAAAGTTTCTCTGGCAGCGTAACGAAATAACCTTCTTTATCCGAGACAACCACGCGAAGTTTTTCGGACGTCAAGAAATCGGTCAAGTGCGCAAAGTCCCACCTTTTGGCCGGCCCTCCGCCACTCTTCTTGAGGGCCTCAACACATTCCACAACGCACCTAGGCTGCTCCTCTTTCCGTGCTTGGCGCGCGATTGACCTTCCAAGAGCCAACTTTTCTTCTTTTCCCAAAGAAGGCTGGACACCGAATTTTGGACCCAACTTTAGAATCTTCTGGAACTTCTCTGGCACCGGCTGATCACCCAGGACCAAGAGCTTTCCTTCGGAGCACGGAGACGCTGTACTGGAGGGAAACCACGGGCGGGCGGTGTACCAAAGGAACTCGGTATGTTTTTTCGCTTGTTCGCACCACTCATGGAAGTGCCGCACACGATTTTTGTCCTTCCCACACACCACCCAAAGGCAATCCTTGTAGTATCGATGTTGACGCCACCACTCTGAAGATGCAATCCGGCAAATCCTGCGGCTGTGCCCTTTAGATGGGAGGAGGCCACCGCACATAACTTGGACCTCAACTGGGCAAAGAGCACGTCTGGCATGCCACGAAGCTACCCTTGCTTTGAAGGCACAAACTGCAATTAGGGAAGCCAGGGCTGCCTGGTTGTCAAAAGGAGCGGGATTAGGACATAGAAAAGAGCTCAATGTACTAGAAATGAACTGTAGCAAAATGGTGGTTTGAGCTAGTTGGTACATATTCACAATTTCACCAGCGCTGCGACTAGGAACAAGAACAGAGAAGGAAGACAAGGACAAGCGCTACTAACAACTGAAAGTTTATTTGAAAAAAACACAGATTATATGCACACAACTGACAACCCAAAGCGCCTGCGCTTCCCCCACCAGGCACGCAAAAGAGAGTTAAAAATCTAGATACAAAATTTCACACTCATGTAAGTTTACAGATGGTGTGCTAACGCACGTGTCGATGTTCTTGTGAATGTGATAGGCTTCACACAACTCCCTAGTTAACTGATCTGGATGTCTGAATTTAATCTTAGCCCTGTTAAGCAGAGGAAAGCATGCTTTTTTGTTAGACACACCGGGTTTGTTTAGAAGACAATCTCTGTAATGAAGGGACAGATTTGATGAAGGAGCACCATTCAAAGAGGTACCATGCAGACGTAAGCGTTTCATGCATTTACCGGTTTGCCCAATGTAAATTGTGTTCCCTGACAGTAGAAGACCCGTTTCTTGTATCTAATTCCGAGGCGGTTGTGCAATATCTGAAACTAAATAATCCTGGTGGGTGTGATATGTTTAGTATTGATGTGCAGGATTTATTCTATTCATTGCCACATGATAGGCTTCTCCAGTGTGTTAAGAAATGTATAGTAGAGGATAATGATGAAGAAGCATTCATTTCAAAGTGTGGCGTTTCTGTGGGCTCGTTTTTGGAGCTTGTGTCATTTTATCTCAAATCCACATTTGTTGATTGGGAAGGCAGGCTATATGTTCAAAAAACAGGAGTGTGCATTGGCTCAAAAGTGGCTCCGGTACTTAGTAATATCTTTCTTTCCTATGCAGATAGGAGCATTAAAGTTAACTTAGACAACCGTGTAAAACAAATCTTCCGGTATGTAGACGATTATCTTGTTTTTGTTGAATCCCATGACTTCAAGGCACATGTGGATGACATTTTAAAGACTTTTGAAAACTGCGGGTTTGGTCTGAAATTTACCTTTGAATTACCGGAAGATAATCAGCTGCAATTCTTGGATATTAGATTGGAGAAAAAGGTGAATCATGTTTGTTGGTCCTTCCTACAGCGGTCGGAAAAGCCCTTGCTAAATTATCAGTCTGGGCACTCGAAAATAGTTAAATGTGGCATAGCAGTGTCTTGTTTAGGATCTGCACTAACTAAGTCATGTATTCATACTTTAGGCAGCAGTTTCGATAAGCAAGTTCAAAGGCTAAGGTCAGCGGGCTTCCCCAAAGATGTGATAGCGCTTGCTAGCAACAAGATCCTGAAGAAGATGAAGTCGTTTGGTAGACATGAAGCACAGGAAAATTCCGGCAATGACAGAACGAAGTATGCGGTAATACCCTACATTCATCAGTTATCCCATAGGCTTAAGCAGGTTGGCACTAGATATGGGGTAAAAGTGCTCTTTTCGGTCCCTAATAAACTAGGCAAGGTTTGTGCTATTGTTGACAAAAGAGCCCGGGAACAGAAGCAAATAAGAGGCAAAAGAAAAAATGCATGCCAGGTGGATCATGAGTCAACCTTTGTGCCATGTGCAGAGGGAGTGGTTTATGACATACCTTTTAAATGCGGCAAGAGTTACATTGGGCAAACCGGTAAATGCATAAATACACGCTTACGTCAGCATAGAACCTCTTTGAATGGTGCGCCTTCATCAAATCTGTCCCTTCATTACAGAGATTGTCTTCTAAACAAACCCGGTGTGTCTAACAAAAAAGCATGCTTTCCTCTGCTTAACAGGGCTAAGATTAAATTCAGACATCCAGATCAGTTAACTAGGGAGTTGTGTGAAGCCTATCACATTCACAAGAACATCGACACGTGCGTTAGCACACCATCTGTAAACTTACATGAGTGTGAAATTTTGTATCTAGATTTTTAACTCTCTTTTGCGTGCCTGGTGGGGGAAGCGCAGGCGCTTTGGGTTGTCAGTTGTGTGCATATAATCTGTGTTTTTTTCAAATAAACTTTCAGTTGTTAGTAGCGCTTGTCCTTGTCTTCCTTCTCTGTTCTTGTTCCTAGTCGCAGCGCTGGTGAAATTGTGAATATGTACCAACTAGCTCAAACCACCATTTTGCTACAGTTCATTTCTAGTACATTGAGCTCTTTTCTATGTCCTAATCCCGCTCCTTTTGACAACCAGGCAGCCTTGGCTTCCCTAATTGCAGTTTGTGCCTTCAAAGCAAGGGTAGCTTCGTGGCATGCCAGACGTGCTCTTTGCCCAGTTGAGGTCCAAGTTATGTGCGGTGGCCTCCTCCCATCTAAAGGGCACAGCCGCAGGATTTGCCGGATTGCATCTTCAGAGTGGTGGCGTCAACATCGATACTACAAGGATTGCCTTTGGGTGGTGTGTGGGAAGGACAAAAATCGTGTGCGGCACATCCATGAGTGGTGCGAACAAGCGAAAAAACACACCGAGTTCCTTTGGTACACCGCCCGCCCGTGGTTTCCCTCCAGTACAGCGTCTCCGTGCTCCGAAGGAAAGCTCTTGGTCCTGGGTGATCAGCCGGTGCCAGAGAAGTTCCAGAAGATTCTAAAGTTGGGTCCAAAATTCGGTGTCCAGCCTTCTTTGGGAAAAGAAGAAAAGTTGGCTCTTGGAAGGTCAATCGCGCGCCAAGCACGGAAAGAGGAGCAGCCTAGGTGCGTTGTGGAATGTGTTGAGGCCCTCAAGAAGAGTGGCGGAGGGCCGGCCAAAAGGTGGGACTTTGCGCACTTGACCGATTTCTTGACGTCCGAAAAACTTCGCGTGGTTGTCTCGGATAAAGAAGGTTATTTCGTTACGCTGCCAGAGAAACTTTTCCGTGAGAAGGCTAGGAATTCAGTTGCCAAAAACTTTAAGCCTGTGCGTTCCAGTGCCCTTAAACAAAAAAGCGAGGCGTTAAGGCTGGTAGGTGATATGAATTTAGTTGGCCTGCAAGCATCCATTAAGAAGGCGAAAGGCAACTTTTTAGAAGTGTTTTTTGCTGCCAAAACTCATAAAACTGACATCCCCTTCCGTTGCATTGTTACTGAACGGGGAACTTGGCAACATGCCGTTTCAAGTTTTTTGCAAAGTAAATTGTGTTCACTGACAGTAGAAGACCCGTTTCTTGTATCTAATTCCGAGGCGGTTGTGCAATATCTGAAACTAAATAATCCTGGTGGGTGTGATATGTTTAGTATTGATGTGCAGGATTTATTCTATTCATTGCCACATGATAGGCTCCTCCAGTGTGTTAAGAAATGTATAGTAGAGGATAATGATGAAGAAGCATTCATTTCAAAGTGTGGCGTTTCTGTGGGCTCGTTTTTGGAGCTTGTGTCATTTTATCTCAAATCCACATTTGTTGATTGGGAAGGCAGGCTATATATTCAAAAAACAGGAGTGTGCATTGGCTCAAAAGTGGCTCCGGTACTTAGTAATATCTTTCTTTCCTATGCAGATAGGAGCATTAAAGTTAACTTAGACAACCGTGTAAAACAAATCTTCCGGTATGTAGACGATTACCTTGTTTTTGTTGAATCCCATGACTTCAAGGCACATGTGGATGACATTTTAAAGACTTTTGAAAACTGCGGGTTTGGTCTGAAATTTACCTTTGAATTACCAGAAGATAATCAGCTGCAATTCTTGGATATTAGATTGGAGAAAAAGGTGAATCATGTTTGTTGGTCCTTCCTACAGCGGTCGGAAAAGCCCTTGCTAAATTATCAGTCTGGGCACTCGAAAATAGTTAAATGTGGCATAGCAGTGTCTTGTTTAGGATCTGCACTTACTAAGTCATGTATTCATACTTTAGGCAGCAGTTTCGATAAGCAAGTTCAAAGGCTAAGGTCAGCGGGCTTCCCCAAAGATGTGATAGCGCTTGCTAGCAACAAGATCCTGAAGAAGATGAAGTCGTTTGGTAGACATGAAGCACAGGAAAATTCCGGCAATGACAGAACGAAGTATGCGGTAATACCCTACATTCATCAGTTATCCCATAGGCTTAAGCAGGTTGGCACTAGATATGGGGTAAAAGTGCTCTTTTCGGTCCCTAATAAACTAGGCAAGGTTTGTGCTATTGTTGACAAAAGAGCCCGGGAACAGAAGCAAATAAGAGGCAAAAGAAAAAATGCATGCCAGGTGGATCATGAGTCAACCTTTGTGCCATGTGCAGAGGGAGTGGTTTATGACATACCTTTTAAATGCGGCAAGAGTTACATTGGGCAAACCGGTAAATGCATAAATACACGCTTACGTCAGCATAGAACCTCTTTGAATGGTGCTCCTTCATCAAATCTGTCCCTTCATTACAGAGATTGTCTTCTAAACAAACCCGGTGTGTCTAACAAAAAAGCATGCTTTCCTCTTCTTAACAGGGCTAAGATTAAATTCAGACATCCAGATCAGTTAACTAGGGAGTTGTGTGAAGCCTATCACATTCACAAGAACATCGACACGTGCGTTAGCACACCATCTGTAAACTTACATGAGTGTGAAATTTTGTATCTAGATTTTTAACTCTCTTTTGCGTGCCTGGTGGGGGAAGCGCAGGCGCTTTGGGTTGTCAGTTGTGTGCATATAATCTGTGTTTTTTTCAAATAAACTTTCAGTTGTTAGTAGCGCTTGTCCTTGTCTTCCTTCTCTGTTCTTGTTCCTAGTCGCAGCGCTGGTGAAATTGTGAGATCATGAAGAGTGACCAACAAAAAGGAAAACAGAGCACGAATACAAGGTGTACGAGTGGTTGACACTGAATGCGTTTGTAGTCGCCTGTAGTCTGTATACAGTCTGCGTAGGGTCTCGTTTCTTGTGACTTCTTAAGCTGGGTTAACGGCGACACATTAGGCTTTCTTATTTTATTGCAGAACGACAGTTTTTGAGGTACACTTAAACATGATAAGAAGTTGGCTTGCTGATCAAGGAGACTGGAGGCGCATGTTAAGGAAGGTAAAATAACTTAAAGGAACTGGTAAAACGCAGGCTTTCCTTTACAGCTGAAATTTTTTGTTTGTTTAAATGCCGTGATCCTATTTATATACTTGAACAAATAAAGATTGTGTGAAGAATTGGGTGGGAATGTTTTTATTACAGCTTTTGTGCCCGTACTATGCAGGTTATAACTGGGCGAAACCTTGAGTTTGAGGGCTTAGCCCACTGCTTGCAGCTAAGGGGTTGTTTATAATTTCGCGATTACTAATTAAGCTTGCGAATGCAGCCCACTATGAATACCAGCTATTAAGAAACTTTCACGGCGTTTTAGAAGCTACCTAAGTGAAAGTAATTTGCAATGCGTCTGTGTTTCTAGCGTGTTCATTCAACGCAGCAATCTGAGTGGTCCCTGGTGGTGCTACTTTTTGTGAGCCCTTCCTCGGTCAACTGGCTACATCAAGGTTTTGAGTTTTAATAAAGAAACACTGAGCGGAAACTCAGGTTTGTTGCCAATAATAAAAAGAAAAAAGTTGACTAATTAGCACCATATTACATTCTATGAGAAATAAGCTGGTGAAAGCTTTATAGGAACAAAAGTAAAAGCAATGTCGCCAACGTAGGCAGTGCTGAGAAGTGAATTGTCATGAAGCCAAGGCTTATTTTGTCGATAACCTCTGATGTTAGGTTCCATCACTATTCACTTCAATATAGCGAGTAGAGATCTTTTATTCCAGCGAAGGGGAAAATGTATACATCTTATAAATCCACATTTCTTGCAATGAGCGAGAAATTTTGCTGGGGAAAATACTCGCACTTAGCAATAAAATGACATAAGCGAGAATTCACTAAGGAACAGATTTATCGGCTGTTAACAGGGTCTCATAATATAGCTGCTCCGAAAAAAACAAAACACAAATCACGCATTTATAATTAGTTAGTCACCGATGCTATTGCTGAAAGACAGCTAATATCCTACCGGTTTAATGCAGATCGCGTGAAAAAATAATCCGGGTCCGCCGTTGGTTTCACTGAAATGTAAGCACAAATCCGAGAATTAGAGCAGCATGTAGCACCAAACGAGTATCGCAGCAGAATTCAGATTCCTGGAAGGGATATACAGACGAAAATAAAAATTAACCTCACAGATGAAACTGGCATGTTAAGCCATGTTGGGCACGTACGCAAAGACAAGATAAAAAGTTTTATGTGAGGTCATAAGTATTTATATGCATATTTTCCTGGTGGCGTATGGGATTGTCTGAATGGCATTTGATGATATGCCGGAATTTTGTATTCGTGACAGGGGCCTAAGGATGAACAGCTGCAGTCACGCTATCCCGTTGTCCATACCTCTTTGTGCACTCCTTGTTTGCTCTTCGTCTACTTAAAGGACTATAGAAACCTAATTTAGGTGGCACGCTTTCTGCTATACCATGATGCAGACGATATTACTACTGCTTAAATCACTATATGGTATTCAGCTTCGACCGCTCAATAAATTATAATCGTATTTTTCTGTCATTCCGTTTTGGATACAACAGTCGAACGATGGCGGTGACGTCAAAAATTGGGTTTATGTCACGTGAGGCATAAAAAATCTTCGATATATTAGCTTCTTAATCGTTTTAATTCACTACAGAGCTGAGCGCAGCCTTCATTAAGAGCCAGAATGAAAATGAATGTGGAATCAGCGATTATACTGCAGCTTTTAGTTCCTTATGTGGCATAAAACCACTCTCTGACGTCACTGTTCTCCTACGGCTGCTGAAACCGAAGCCGAAACCGCTCGAGAAAGAAATTTGATTATAAATTATTTATCGGTCGTAAGAGAATACCAGGTGGTAATTCATGTGTAACCACGCCTTACGCATCGTTACAAACAAAATAACACGCGCCCAAAAGTTAGTTGTCTATACTACTTTTAGTTAAGCACTAACTCGCTCAGCAACATGTTTAACTTCACCACTGCCCAGTAGCCCCCGTATCTCGCACACCCACCTCTGCAGACCCCCCCCCTCCGATGTTTTCAAGCTCTTGGTATTCCCAATGTTACTGAAGGACGTGTGAATAACTTTTCGTAACAGTATTCACTATTCACGACTGAATTTACTAATCTTTTTTCAAGATAGAATAATATAAATTTGAGAGTTTTTTGAGTTTGTGCTACCTCTTTTGGTCCCAATACGCAACATTTAGCGTCGTAATTACAACTGTTCCTTCGTTTGTCACAGATTTACTTCCATGCTTTTTCGTCATGCTACAACAGGGCTTCTATTTTACAGCCTCATTGAAATCGTTCATTTCACTTTACTTTTATCCACTCTCTAAAAACTTGAGTATTTTATGACTGAGCTGGTTCTAAGCCAAAATAAAATATTTAGCCTGCAGTCTCTGAACAACGCGACTGTGCATAACGTCGATGGCTGCCGTGCCGCAGAGACATAAAGAGCGGCTGCATATTGCCTCATGTTTTAAAATATTGATCCATACTTTTACCTACGTAAAGACGCTAGAAGATCCTTTACCTGGTGAATTTTTCACGCAGACATGCTAAAACTTATGCCATTGTTGTACGTTCAAGTTTGGCTACAGCATTGTTACTTCTGTCAAAGGGCACACGCTTAGCCAATTGAAAACCTCCACGATTCCCAACTGAGGATTGAGTTCAAGGCTGTAAACTTTCAAAGTGTGCCCAGTGCACCCTCTAAATTACAGACTACGGACACGTGAAGCAGTCTTCCACTCTCCCCTTTCTATTTCTGCCCTCGTCCCCCTTCCCACGTGTAAGGTAGCATATTGGGCGTCGCCTAGTTAACCTCCCTGCCTTTCCGTTCGTCATTCTCTCTCTCTCCACGATTCCCTCTACAGAAACCTCGGTTACTAGTCTGCGGTACTAGTTATATATAATTTTTTAGAGGAAAGCGCTCTGAACCAAGAGTCATTTGCTAAAGAAACGGACCGACACACGCATAAAAACATAGGGGTTTACTCTAGATGCCACTTGTGACAAGGGGCCTTATTCTTTATCGGTCCGTTTCCTTTACGTTCTATTTGGTCGCTCGTTGTTTGTCGCTTCTCTCATTGCAGCAGGACGTTAGAGCAGACATCATGCCTTCTGTGACAGAAGGGCGCCCTTGCCTCAACTAACTTGCATCAACGCTTCTTGCGTACATGCCGCACTGGCGGACCTACGCCGACCTGCGAATGACGTAGCATGTGAACACGTTTGACTCACCAGGCGAACTATATCGCCGCCAATTCAATCTCTGTTAAGAAAGTGGGCGTCGTTCGTTCCGCGTTCCGTGTGACTCCGCGGCAGCGGTTGCGCCGGCATGAGAGTGGCTAGCGGGGGCTCCCCGACCGAGATACAATTGTATACTTGTACAATATGGCTGGTCTCTTACCTGCTTTCGTATCATTTCGCTTTCAGCTATATAAAATCGCTGCGCTTTATTTCCATTGGTAACCAATACGTTTTAAAAATATGGAAAAATTTCCTTCTTTCCTTGCTTTCAATGAGAGTCGACGTCCTTAATACGCATGTACGCATATGCGTGTATGTATATATCAAAATGTCCTCGCTGAGTGTAACCAAATGATTACACCTTGAGAAGTCGAAAACACCTTGTGTCATGGCGCTCCTTGGCTATAGATGCCTTTGCGCGATAAAAGTCTGTCATCATCAGCATCACCAAATGATTCTAAAAGCGGGAGTTACATAAACCGCTGAACGCCACTAAGTGCAGGTGAGAGTCGTTGGCTAATTTAGCAGTCATGTTTTCGTTCTTTATATTGATTAGTTATGACTCACAGGCTAACTTTCGGACATTGTCTGCGAACAACATATCAGGGAAGTTATAGGACGCCTTGAAAAACAGCCGGCTGAGTTCTTTCTACAAGGAACCCTTGTACGATCTTTTTTTATAAACCCTAAAAGAAAGCGCGTGTAATTAAAAATCTACGACTTGACTGGGATGCCGCCTGATCGCCACAGACATGATCTCAGAGGCAAAAATCCGCTTATCTCATAATGACCACCCTGTTCGAATGCAAAATATTCTCGGTGAGAGTGTTCCGGAGAAAATTATAATTTTTTTTCACATCGCGTCTTGGAGCGCTCAGGAGTCATCACTGGCATGTGGAACGCGTAAAATCTCGCTGTCTCTTTGGTATCTTGTTGAAATGGCATCGTTTTGCAAATGTATTCTATTCAATATTTTGTCTAACCATTGGGTCTCTTCCGCGTTCAGTCCTGCTGTCTCCTTTGCGGAAAAATGTATTATTGTTCCAGAAACTATTTCTATCTCC
>JARKHS020030590.1:0-56445 GCA_030143305.2 Amblyomma americanum | reverse complement strand
GAACTCTACCAATAATCTCTCCCGCTATTCGTTGAGCTGATGCCAGAGTAGCCCAGTGCATAGTGTCCTGTTCTCCAGCTTTTTGTTTTGCCTACCTCGGCGTTGAAGTTGCTGATCAGTACCCTCTGCTGTGTTTAACTTTCCCTACTGGCGATTCCACGTCTTGATAAGTGCATTGCACACTCGCGTGTTAATGGACAACGGCAAGGAGAACTTCATTATCAAAAATCAAAATTGACAGTGTTAGCCCAGTCTTCGAGCCTTAAAAGTTTGTCATTAAAACTGAGCGATCCAACAAAGTTTTTCTCTAGAGGCACCAAAAAGAGCATTCTTTCTTGATATACCCTTCCAATGATTAATTACGACGAACAAACCTTAAATAATAAACCGATGCACGGAGCATTAACCACGCTTTCATTGGTGTAAACCTAATATAATGCAGCATAGTATTATTTATTCCGATGCACACCAAACAGTTCGGGCACGGCATGTTTTTATTTTTAGAATATTTTTAATGCCCTAAATTATTTGTTTAATGTTCTATGAAATCTGCGGAAATTTACCCATCTAACAATACACAAAGCTGAGCGGCGCCGCAGACTTCGTTGTTGGTGTTGTCAGTGAAAATGCGCATTGTACCCTCCACCGAGCTCGACGGGGGGGACACGTCCACCAGATTGTGAGCAAACTGTCCACCGTCGTAGGTGGCAGTCAAGTGGCTGACTTGTCGCTAGAAGTTGCTCGCAGAGAGCAACCGGGGTCTCACAAACACCGTCTGTGCCAGCCACCTGCCGAGGCATTTTCGCATCATTTAGCTGCTGAACCACTGCGCCTGATTGGTGCGAGGATTCCCCACGATATATCAATATAAAG
Source organism: Amblyomma americanum (assembly GCA_030143305.2). NCBI lineage: Eukaryota > Metazoa > Arthropoda > Arachnida > Ixodida > Ixodidae > Amblyomma > Amblyomma americanum. Next base: position 55,572 of record JARKHS020030590.1, on the reverse strand, counting down.
TAAGGAATGATCAATCAGGCATATAAAGGCATGTAGGCAGAGCCTTGCATGGTGTCAGAGATGGAGTACTTATGTGCGTGACAGTAATTGCGCAAAGAGTACACCAAGCGGCTCAAGGGATCCTTTAAGGGCACCGCCTTTTATGCGAAGCCGAATTTTCCCATAAAGTTTTTAAATCTAACCGCCCTCTCATCGGGAAACGGCTCGTGCAGCGAAATTGATTGATATTATAGCGTATCCGCATCGTTTCGCTTTTTTTATTTTCAGTATTTTGCTTTCTCTGCCACATTTTGGAGTACCGCCAAAGTGCTTATGTGTATCAGCAGTCGTATATAAGTTACTGTGAATAGTCTCTTAGAATGCCCCAAGAAACTCCCCTTAATGTGTGCCTAATAAACAACTATAAAATCTGAATGTTTTATCATATTACTGTTTAATCCATAAGCTTATTGTGAATCATGTTTGTGACTCTTGAATTTAACACACTTCAATAAAATTGTTTTTGATACATACTCACGTATTTTTCTTGTACTCATTAGAGAAGACAGAATTACGACTTGCTAAGCTAATCTTGGTTTAACCCGCTTCAGTGACTGCACGTTTCAGATCGCTTTCCTTTATTGTCGGTCTGCGTTTAAGTTCTCAGAAAACTGTGTTGCTTCGAAGATCCGTTCTTACTTATGTAGCTTTAAGAAGGTCCTAAAATATAAGTAAAAATTTGTAATTCTGCGAAATTGCCTTCCTGTGATTTCAGGCGCTGGAGAGCAGGCAAGCAATTTCCTGTGAATCAGCACTCATTAGTGGCGAAACCTTGACAGCAGATTACCGGATTTACGCGCATTATCGTGCCACAGTTCATTAAATTCTTATACATTTCCTGGCGCCTGTCCTAACGTCAAAGCTTTCCGCTCTAGTTGGAGACCCGTAAACAAAATGACAAAATATTTACACGACTGGCAGAAAAATAGCACATGATTCGACGCTAGCATGAATGAAATTAGAACCAGAGTTTTTGCTTCAAACACTTCACCATATGCTTACTGTGGACAGGTAAATTTCTATTAAACGTCCAATAAGAATTTTTTTTTACATTTAGAGCTTTCATCAGCAGCATTTACCTGCTTATTATGTCTAAAGCAGGACTTAGTGATGCGGCGTATCAATTTATACTCACTCCACAATATTGTCGGCGACTATTAGAAGCGCAATCACGAAGTACAACATGGTTTAACTTTTTCAAACATTCTAGTCCCGAGGCTGCACAATCTCGCAGAAATAGCATTTCAGCGTTTTAAGTAACGAAACATTTATGTGCCGTTTAAGGCCAGCATGGAAAATCAATCACTGCTGAGATCATGTGGATGCACAACAGAATAGCTTGCCATTTCATCGAAGCACAGTTCTTGAAGGAAATCCCTGAGCCCGGAACCCGAGAAGACTCATTTAAACATGACATTAAACAGGAATTCAAACCTCAAACATCTATATCTGACAGTAATAAATGCCTGCATAGTATAATTAATACGTGACGACTCTTCATGAGTGCAAGAATCGTTGCAATTAAGACTGAGCGCCTATTGAGCCTTAAAGGCACCGCTTCTCGCCATTCTGTTAGTCGAATACTCAGCTGCCGCCGAATGCTCTTTAATTCATAAGAGAGACCATTGTTTCACCACTTGCGTTTTCCTCTTGTAAAAAAAAAATAACATGATCTTACAGCCGTTAAGCTTTACATGCAAGTGTGTAGCTGACAATTCACCATGCTTTTGTGCAAATTTTACCTGATTGTGATTCGCAACTCAGTATTTATTTAGTGTCCCACCCAAATATTTCTCTTCGTTATTACGCATCGCAGCAGTTCCTGGTGACCAATAAGGCGCCTTTTTCCATGCTATGTGATTGACAACGTTTTAATCACGTTTAATCTCATAGACAAACTGCGACAGCAGGAGGCAACGTTCTGCATTGTTAAGATCAAATTAAGTTAGTCATCTTCAGAACCAGCAGTGCTGCGCACAAAGCAGTCGTCAGCAAACAGTTTTAATACCACATTTAGAGTGACGCAAGAAAAATATCGTTGATAAATGTTAGCAAAAATTTCGGCCTTAATACGGATCCCTGCGGTACTCTAGAGCAAACGCCTAACGTGCTGGATTTAGAGTATTTGAATTCGACGTACTGAGAATGGTAGGAGACGTAGGCCTTGACCAGTGAAACTATTTTCCTATTCATTCCATATCGACACGATATATTAGTTCAGTATAACTTCCAGATAGATTGGCAGTTCTTCTAAGTACCGCACCTTACTTCTTTACAGTGCGTTCCATAAACACAGAATACGAGAAGCAGAAACCTACAACACCCGCTGCAGATCTGAGCAGAGTATTTTATTGGATCTGTTTGCACCGACTCTATTCGCGCGGATGCGCCGGCTTTCCTCTGAAACATCAAAGTACTAGCGTCGCAAAAACTTGAAAATGTGACTTTTAAGAAATATGAAATGCTTCAAACTTAGCAGATCTGCTAAATTAGCAAGGGGCATGAAACATATGAATAGCATAAGGTGTTTTTCAAAATTGTTTTAGCCGCCGCGGTGGCTGAGTGGTTACGGCTGCCAGCCCGAAAGACGCGGGTTCGATCCCGGCCGCGGCGGTCGAATTTCGATGGAGGCGAAATTCTAGAGGCCCGTGTGCTGTGCGATGTCAGTGCACGTGAAAGAACACCAAGGTGGTCGAAATTTCCGGAGCCCTTCACTACCGCGTCTCTCACAGCCTGCTCCAGTAGTCGCTTTGGGACGTTAAACCCCCATAAACCCAAACCCAAACCCAAAATTTTTTTTGCGGTCTGTGCATTGTTTTCATCGTTAGTACTGCTTCGCCAATGGTCGTTGGACGATGATGATTGTTCTCCCTGGAAGACGAATTAGTCACTGGATGTACACGTGCAGCTACAAAACGTTCTGGTGCCAGAGACCAGGGGCATGCTTTGAGACTGTTGGCCTAAGAAACAGCGCTAATATCCTCTTTAGCTGGCGTGCACAAATGCATTTCATGGAAACCTCATTAACTCTCGTCACCCAGCTTTCTTGCCTCTTTTTTTCGTGATGAATCTTTCTTTATTTTCCAATGCATTCTCCGGACGTCAAGTGCAGAGCTGACTTGTGTCGTTTCTCTCGACGTCTCTGGCGCCGCGTGATAGAGATAAAAGCGCAGCGGGCAGCCCCACTTATTGTTATCGCGGAAACACATCGAGTCATTATTTGAGTCGTCTGCGATGTCTTGTACCATGTAAAGGTCAAGTGCAATCCAGTGCAGTGCGCTTCTTCAACAATGGAAGGTGACTCTGCATAGCTTTCGCTCTGGGATTTTTCTTCGAAATTGTTCCTTCCAAGTCTGCTTGCTTATCCAGAGCATTTCTTATAAGTTCAATGAACATGACAAAATATAGCCTTTCTAGCCCATCTAGTTGCCCCCGATGATCATTGTTAGTTTCAAAGTTACTATTATATTCGCGATTATCTGCATGGCTGAATGATGCCAGATATAGGTTTTTGAGCTCATAACTTTTGTTAGCTTCATCCATTGCCTTTTGAAAGACTTCACGTTAAGTTGTTATCCAGAGTTCGATTTCTTACACGGTTGTCAGAAATGGCTCTCGGCCTCCACATAATAGTAGTCGCCGTCGTGAAAATCCAGCGTGTGTTGTCACTTGACCACACCTTCACACTGCGCGTGCAAAGCGCGGCGGCCCAATTGAAAAGCTATCAGGTTTCGCAATTTCGCAAAAAAGGGACCAACACCTTGAAATGCCGTTTGTGGAAACATCCTTACAAAAATTAGGCAGTGACTTAGATCTGGTTAAGCCTGGATATACAAGCGAAAAGCTTGCAACGGCGAGACTTGGGATTTTCCTCTTCTGATTCTCTTGTTCCCTCTTCCTCACTCGCTTGGCTGTTGCTGGCTGAAGATGCGGCCAAGACACACTTTTCGGATTCTTTCCGACGTCATGTAGCAAGGCGTATTTCTGTTGTTCAGGCGTTTCGGCTGCATGTTTAGCTTTGGCTTTATAATTTTTTCGCTGTTGTGCAGCCAACTCCCAAGCGAGTACTTCTGGATCGGACGAGTTTAGTTTCTCAGCTTTTCTGCGTAGTCTAGCAGCAGCCGCACTCTCCTTCCCTTCCATGTCGAGTGCGCACGCCTGATTCTCTGGCAAGCGCATTACATAGCCTCCTTGCGCATGCACATGACGCACATGTGCAGCAGCGCGCGGCTGCGCCGAAAGGTCAGGCGACGGAGTCGGTGGCGGCTACGGCTTTTCACGCATGCGCATAACTCACCAGTTCGGCTCACGCGAAGCTCGGCTCTAACCCGGCAGTGAAGCTTTTCGCTTCAAAATGCCCAGCTGAGCATCGTGCAAGCCAGATCAGTAGCAGTCGACGCAGCTATGACAAAGCCACTTTCATCGACGTACATATTCCTCCTGTTTCAAAAGCCCCACGGATACAAGCATGCAAAGCTTCGTGATCTGAACATTTTATATATACTGGAGGGGAGATCATGAAACACGCAGCGGGTCGAACTTATGAGGATTGCTGTCGAGACAGTACCCGCATACGAGCAGCTTGGAAAGATGTTCATCTGTATGCCAGCCCATATCTCAAAACAAAAGCAGTCGCTGTAGCTCTTCCAAAGCAGAAATGCATAAATGCATTGCAACCAGCCTGCGAAAAAATTTCGACTGTTTTAAAAGCCCACACTTGGAAAGCTAGTGCTGAGCATGCGGATCTCCAGGCTTGTTATTGTCATTTAATGGGCACAGTGTTTTAATTTGTTTTCCGAATCAGCAATTACGTAGGACCACTCTGGAACTTTCTAAGATATTAACATGATAGCGTTAAAGAGCTCATGTCACAGAAAATCCGGCGTAGGTGTCATTGGCCGTGAGCGAAAAATGCTCGCAAAAGCCCAAGAGAAGCAACCTAGGAGGCCTGTGGGCCAACTAGGTCATGCGACATTGCGGCATGATCAGAATCTGCCCACCGGATTGTGAGCAAAGTGCCCGCCGTGGCAGGTGGCTGTCCAATTAAAGATTGGTCGTTTCGGAAGAGCAATCTTGATCGCACAGGCCCACCGGTGGCAGCACCTGCCATCGCGGCGCAGTGGTTCATCATTTAACCACTGCACCACTGCGCAAGGTGTGGTGGGAGGACTCCCCAGGGATCTATGAATGTTAACTACAGAGTGAACAATTCTGTATATATAGGAATTAGCCCCTTAAGCTATCGCGTCGTACAGTTAAACTGCGTTGATGGCCGGTGAAGAGCGCGCGGAGTGTAATTTTGCTTTTCTCTGGTTCGAAAATAGATAATAGGATACCATACAGAATAGAAACAATGCGCCTTGAGGACGCGCCAGACCGCAGCGCATGCTAGCATTGAAACTGGGCGCGCCTGAAACCGAAACTAGAAGTTTCTCACCCCACCGCTTGGGGTGCTGAAATAAACTGGGCAATTTTGCCCTATGGGAGCGTCCGCTTTTTATCAATCCTTTTCTCTATGCGCTGAGCTCGACGGCTGCAAAAAAAAAGAAGCTACCTTTAAATACACGACATCGCCGCTATTCCTACCTTCTTTGTTTTGTGTCTGCGATGTCTGATTAAAAGCCTCGGCTGAACTCGCTTTCAATGGCCTGACTATCGCTTAAAGCAGATCATGTAGCGCGCTTTTCGTATTCAGGAAAAAAGTGTTGACTCGCTTCCAAGACTGCTCAGATTGGTGTCAGCCTCTCACTTTGAGTCTGTGAGCGCGCACGCTTTGCTCTTTCACAGCGCGCTTGGCAACGCCATCACTTTTCGTTAGTATTTTGCGAATTTCAATAAATTTTTGAAAAAAGACCATTTAGCTGTTAGTTTTTTACAAAAAACTGGAGCGGTCCTTTCGTAACCCTCAATGCAACTTAACGAAACGCACGCGTCCATAAAACTAACATTAAAAATTACGCATTTTTAGTCTTAATTGAGTACCTAACTAAGCGGAATTTCAAAAAGACTCTCAGGAGCGTCGCACGATGGGAAACAATAAGTCGTTGGTTTCACCCACCTAAGGTGCGCCAATTTGCGTTACGTGAAGCACCCAGTACATGCAGGTGCATTTGGATTGAGGTGGTGGTGGTGAAAACCATTTATTTAGCTATATATACAAAGAGGTGCTCAGGGAGAGGCCCCTAGTGGGTCTCGCCCCTTGCAATAGAAGGCGGAGTCCCTCATTCCGGGACCCCGTTGGTCCTGACCGCTGCGCAGGTCCGCCGAACCAGGAGCTGTTGGGCGGATAGTTCCTGGCAGCCGAGCAGAGCCGCCTCCCAGTCCTCTCGGGTAGGGAAAGGGGTGAAGGGGGGAGAGAAGGATTTTGCCTGCATGCCGAAACCATGTGGAAGGTGTCGGCCACCTTCCCATAGAATGAACAGCGGCCGTCAAAAGAAGAGTCAAAGTGCTTGAGAGCCGCCGGGCACATCAGGGTGTTTGTAAAGAGCCTATAAAGAGAGTTCATTCACCAGCTTTACCTAGTCCCTTCATAGGAACCGGGTAGCGCCGGTGTTTGGCACGATATTGCTCAGTGATGTCTATAAAAAAAAAAGAAGAGGGCTGTGATCTGGGTTAAGGTCCTCCCAAGAAACGCCTGGTGCCCGGTTCCCGGTGGATTGAGGAGTCGATATGTTCAAAGCGGGATTTAGGTTTTGGCGAAAATAAACAACAGCACAGGTGATCACTTGCTGTGCATTTAATGTGCGACCAGGCAGCTGACGAGAGAGAAAAAAGAGGTGCATTTTAAATTGGATAAAAAATATACAGAAAACGCATCTGCCTTCTCAAGCCGCGAAGCTAAGGTGGGTAGCTTTTTAGTGCTGAAAATTGATTTTTCTCTTGGTATTTTAGGTTGCTTGCGGGTATTTTGTGTTTATGGTTCTTGCGTGCGTTAAAGACCACCTTTATTTTATAAAAAATTTGGAGGTTGTAACCAATCAAAATTTGTCGTTTTGGCTTGCTGTCGCTTTTTGTTTGCGCGGAGATTTAATATCTATGACCCAGATTTGGTGTATCGCCTAAAAGCGCGTCTCGCCATTTCAAGCTAGCGCAGACATACACGGGCTGTTCACATTACTATGACTCAGGCCGAACTGTTGGCATTGTTGTGTGAAAAAGAGGAATATTCTTCGTTCTGCCAGAGAATAATTGTATTGAAGAATGGTGTTGTTTGGACGTGTTTTATGCTACTTTTCTACTCATGTATCATATATGAAACACTCGGAGAAGCCAATTTTCAAGCTGATTTTGGTTATTGTTCCTCATTTTGGTGTTTTCATTGTAACGTTTTTATCCCAGCTTGAACCAAAGAAGCTGCAGTGCACGACCGCAAACTTTACTCTAGTGTTTTGAGCCATTTTTGTGAAATCGATCACCAAGCTCTATATTTTCCGCTTGAAAGGTTTGCGGTGCCGAGCACGACCTCCTCCTTCATTCTCGCTTGTCCTCTTTCAGTGCCTACGGCGCATTCTTCAAGCATTCAGGAACCATGTGAGACGTTTCACTCCTTCCTCTCTCCTTCATGCCCAATGTAGTCGCCTTTTTTTTTTCCAGTGGAGCCCTTTCAGTGAAGAGCGCTGCTCCCTCATCGTGGTATTTCTTTTATTTGTGATTTCAGGTATTCATCTTCTCCAGCCTGTTTTTTCCTCGTGCGCAACTAGGTGCCGCGCCGCTCATCTCTCTTCCCTGGATATCTCACTAGCCATTTTTGAGCTGCATTTTTCCTTACTGCTAGAAAAACTAAAAAAAAAACAGAATTAACCTCTCTCCTCGTTGTCTCCTTGTCTCCCCGACACCTGCTCTGGCGTAGCACGGTGTACTCCGATGCCGCAGCCTCGTCTCGACGGGTATGGCCAGTGTGGCTGGCTCGGCGGAGAATAGCCACACAACCACAACCGAGCATTCGTACTCTTCTCTCGAACAGTGCCAAAAGACATGAATATGGCTGAGCCCTCGGAATTGGAAGGCACATGAGAGTTCATGTGGGACGAGCCCAGACGTAGCAGTTTCAGTTGTTCCTTTACATGTCCTCGAGACGCGTTTCCGAGACATCAAACTCTTGTCTTGCCGCTGCAATGTTTCAAAATTGATGTGCTTCTTATGAAGTTGGCGTCCTAAAAATCGTGATTCTCTACTTGGGTCGAAAATTTTCTGCACACCTTCAGTTTCATCACTTTCTGATTTTCCCATGAGCAATTCGAATTTTAACCGCGGTACTCGAGCAAGTCGATGCGGCTTGTATACGGTACACTATATTAGTTCTTAATGCTATTTCGAAATAACATTGTTTCTCTCTTCCTCCTATTGTTTGAGACAGTTAGCACTTACTGGCACGTTCCTAGGTTTCGCGCCGTTGAAATTGGCTTGGAAGTACGAAGAAATTGGCAGGCAGCAAGCTGGAGAGAGGGAAATCCCTGTCCTGAATTTTTATGGAGAAAAAGAAAAGAGACCGTGGGAAAAGGATCAAGGTGAAAGCGGGAGAGGGCGGGGGGCTCAAGGGGGCCTAGCTGCTTGGGCGTACCCTCGGCGTCTCAAAGTGGTTGTTTCGGAAACCAAAGCTGGTCAAGGATAGGTACCAGAATCCCGTGCCAGGCGCCTGACTTTCTTACAGTTGCGTGTTTGAAAGAGGCTCGGCGAACCGAGCGGCACCATTTCGGGGCAAACCCAGCTTCGAAAACGTCAGCCGGCAAAGGAGGTTCGTGTTACTGTCTGCATACTGTAACCGAAGTTCTTACGCGAAACCAGCTTTTCTAAACGGTCGTTATTTCCTGTCATTCCCGAAAGCAATCTTCTGAAAAAGTACCCTATAGAGAGTCACTGCAGTCTCGGCTATGTCCGAATTCACCTCCGGCTGCCTTAAAATGAGAAGAATAACCGTAGAGCATGTGAGAGAAAGTTATTTGGTGTCACAGCTAAGGCTCAACTATTCGCGTTAACACTCGTACCCGTCCTGTTATTTTTTTCTCTGGTAACTTCTATCAACCGCTAGGTATGCCGATAACCCTCTGGGTTGAGGAAATTTCCGAATGTGCTGTAGCTGAAAAATATGCAAAGATATTATCCATCCCCATAATTATAATCAGATTGGCTACGTGGACTGAAGGGAAAGGCATATGCCATATTTTTTCATTAATGTTGTCAGCAGCGGCCACATGATCCGCGCAAACCTCAGAAGCTCCGCCTCTCACACGACATTCTTCCACCACAGATGCCATTGAGTACTCTTGGAATTGATTCCGTAACTATTAAAGATTGCCGGTTGTCTTGCTTTTTTTATTCACTGCCTTGCCCATTCCCCTTTCTATTTCTTCACTACAATTCGAATCAGAAGACCTGGCCTGCGTTCCTTGACCAACACTGCTCACCTCTTGTCTCATAAAGTTAGACCTATCATTTTTCGCTCCTCAGGTCGCTCTGCGTTCACAATATATGGTCAACGATTTTCGTTACTTTCTAAATTTCTGCCCTAAACATTATTACCGGTTGTAGACTGCCGTTATATTTTCCTCTTGAGGAATACTGGGAAACATTCTTTTCATTATTTGTGACTACTTTCCACACGCACTTGGTCCCATCGTTAGTCTGCTTATTTCAGTTTCGTAGCATGCATCAGCGATCGCCACATACCTAATTTGTACGATTCTCTTACCATTTCCAAAGCTTCGCTCCCTATCACGAATAGCAGTTCTCTTCAGAAACCGTTAAAGCATACTTTTAATTTCTTCATGTTAATTTTTTGACCCACTGCTGTGCTCTGCCTGCCTAGGTCCTGCAAATATGATTTGCAACCAGATTTCGCCGTTTTTTTAGCAAGGCAATGTCAGCGCCACATCAGAGATTTGAAATAAGTACAATAGTGTACACTCCATTTAATTTTAATTCGTAAGCATTACTTGGCTAATGTGTCCTCGTAAAGTGCATGCAGAAAGTGTTAACAGATAGTGTGGACGCTTATCCGAACTTAACCGAGTTACTCGGCAACTTGGCTGCACGGTAGTAGCTCAGGTAGTAATTCAGGTAAGCTTGGGAAAGTTCGGAGGAGTGTCGCGCCAGCTGTGCGACAAGTTGCTCGAGAAGAGCAACATTGGTCGCACAATACGTACCGGTGACTGTGATAGAAGCAGCCGCCTGCCAGTTGGAGACCAAAGAGGCCATATGGTCCGTCGCGTCTCCAACAAGAGAAGGGGTTTGCGAAGCAGGGATGCCGTGCGGCTGGCCCATGCTTTCGTAATCAGCCGAATCCTCTATTCGGTGCCTTATCTACCCTTGCGGAAACACGACGAAGACAAAGTTGAGGTAATACTCCGCAAAATGATGAAGAGGGCACTTGACCTTCCTGTGTCCACCTCCAATGCGAGACTTCTTGCATTGGGAGTGGTGAACACTTTTCAAAACTCAAGGAAGCCCATCTCACAAATCAATACACGAGGCTAACCCAAACGAAGTCGGGTTGGCACTTGCTAGCACGCCTTCACATCCAACATGATTTTCACGTTCAGGAGCGGGTCCGAGTGCCCGAACTCTGGAGACGCGCCCTCAGAGTTCGACCCCTCCCCACTAAGATGGACAAGGAGGATCATAGTAGTCGTCGTCAGACTAGGGCGGAAGCCTTAGCGCACCACTACGGCAACAAACATGGTGTCTTTTACGTAGATGTAGTTGGGCCTACCCACGGGGGGTGGTACACGGCCGCGGTCATACATTAAGAAATACAGATGGATGGGCTTTCCTTTCGAGCCCCAGGCACAACACAAGCTGAAGAGGTTTCCATCGCCCTAGCTGCTTCTGATTCAAAATCCAAACACATAATAACAGACTCGCGTTCGGCATGTCGCAATTATGAGGCTGGCTGGATAACTCCACTAGCTGAACGAATACTAAGGAACTGCAGCCGGGATACCGATCCTACACCCCGCTGCCTGGTTTGGACTCCGGGCCATCAGGGCCCAGCAGGAAACGAAGCTGCAGACGCGGCGGCCCGAGCACTCATTCACCGGGCGTTCCCATTGGCTCCTGAGCACCTGGAACCTGAAGGTAGCAACTTACTCTCCTTCAAAGTTATCACATCCTATTATAAGGATAGGCATCGCCTCTACCCGGCCCCTGCAAAGGGACTGGGGAAAGCAAACGAACGCGTTCTACTCCGATTATTCACGAACACTATGCTGTGTCCGGCAGTACTAAAACACTTCGATCCCGCGTTCACAGGCAGGTGCAAACACTGTGTGGACGTGGCTGACACCTACCACATGGTTAGGGCTTGCCAGCGCAACTCAGCTCTCTCCCCCCACCCCAACCCTGCCAGAGAGGAATGGGAGGCGGCCCTGCTTGGCTATTCGGACCTTCAGTCCCCAAAGGCTTTGGTCAAGAGGGCTAAGCTGGCGGCTTCGACCAATGGGGTCCCGGAATAAGGACTCCACTCATTGCGGGGCTCTTTAAAGAGCCTCACCTCTTTCATTAAATAACGGCTTTTCACCACCACCACCTGCCAGTGCAGTGACGTATCGCTTAACCGCTGCGCCACTACACTGTTATTGGTATGACGACTCGCCACCATTTACGAATGTTAAGTAGACACTGACCAATTGTGAATTGATGTGCATTAACCCACTGAGCTCCGAATTGTGTGCAGTTTAATGTCCAACGCGAACTGAGTTACACAAACGCAGAAAGCACAAACGCACGAACTGAAACAGCAGTAGCGCACAGTGCTTTCGCATTCACAGCACGTAAGCACACTTAAGTGTTCCGTACAGTTTTTTTACCTTCCACTATTCCTGACAAAGTTATCTGAATATCAGGTGTGAACAAGGGCTGATAGTATTGATGAGATTGGCTCTCGCTGCATGACACGGCTTGGGATTGGAGTTTTATCACTCTCCCTGATGTGGTTGCTGTCCAGCCGCTTTAGTGTTTGTATGTATGTCTCTTTAATGTATGTCTCTCCTTCAACGTGTTTACGCAATGCTTGCATGAACGCTCAGGTTTAGAGGGATTAAATGCTGTATCGTAATCGGAGGAGGCTATGTTGAGTCGGTGTCTACATAATAGAGCAATGGCCTCTGAAAACAATGCTATTTAAAATGATACTCACTCGACACGAGTAACCGAAATCAGGAAGGTTTGGGCGAGTAGTAGAAGAAGTATTATTTCGTCTGAACAACCGCGATTAACGCGGCTCGGGACAAACGATATTAGGTGGTAGCTAGTCTCGAGGATTTGCAAGTTTATGCGTGTGATTTTTGTTGGAAAAAGAGAATTTCAAATTATTTAGGTGAATAAGGTCCTCACTGCCCAAGTCTGCAGTTGGGAAAGGAGGACCTTCTTGAGAATCGAGAAATGATTGCCGTTCAATCAGAGAGAGGCGCCTTGAGTTTTGAAAATAATTTTTATTCAAATTTGACTTGCGGCGCGGGGTGCGATATTTTCTCGCATAATGTCAAAGTAATTATCAGTGGTCCTTTTGACGCGGCATCACTCGAACAACCATCCAGATGCTATTCGGGCGCATGAAGTCTGCTTCTGGTTTACTGAGTTGTTGATGATCATCTATGGCGTGAGAATCGTTTCGTGCGCAAGGACGAAATGGAACCCCTCGACTATTTCTGAATGATAAAAAAGTGGCCTCGCGAACGCTTCCAGAAAGTAAATATGTAATAGCAGAAAATGCTTATTACTCAGCAAATCTACTATGAGAACAGTTCAGAATATTTCTGTTGCAGAAACCTGGAAGTGCTCGAACGTTCAATAAAGAAGCATTAGGCATTTTCCTTACTGAATGCGAGCCATTGGAAAACAAAACAACTTCTTTTGTGCACAGAAATGTTCCCACGGTTTGTGACGCCCTAGTCACTGTATCCTCCACTGGAGACTGTCAGGGCTCAAGAGTTTAAAGCCACGTCAAATAAAATAATTTAGTCAGAATTCTTTCTCTTAAAAGCGGTGAGAGAGCAATGTTTTGAGAAGTGGAAAACCTTTAAGTGAAGATATTTTGCACCGCCAAATGTTCAATTGACAAAGTAATGCTTCAAGTGTAATGCAACTTCTACCTTTTATTAATTTGGTCTTGCGCTGTCTTTCACATGTGCTGCTCTGTAGAACAGAGAGGAGGTGGTGGTAATATCAGTACGCGCCTACTCTGGCTCCGCTGAGAAAAGACCGAGCAATTGAATTAGAAAAATTCAAAGGAGCAATTTTCGTTTGTAGATAGATGGGGGATCATGCAACAGTAGTTTTTCTCCTTGAAGGTGGTAGGCGGAACAGCCACATGGCGTGTAACAGGTGCGGGGTTGTCTGGGTGTAGTTATTGTATAGTGTGCCATTTTCATATATCGGAGGCTTCATTTGGAAGAGGTCAAACGCCACATCTTGTCAAATATTTCGCGCCTCTTAGGCTCATATTCTGCAGCCTCATATCAACTGTCTTTTTCTTCTTGGCAGTTATCGATGCCTGAGTTTCTCCCTTACTACTTTTCCAAGAAATTACAAAGCTTTTTTTTTCGGCTGTTGATGCATACCTAGAAGTATCAGAATATTATGCTAAATAAAGGACAGATAGGTGGCAGTTCCCAGTTCGAGGTTTAAAAAATTACAATTCGCTTAAACTATGACCTGTGGCCCCCCTCGATGCCCTCACTCTCTTTACTTATGCCCTACTCTACCAGACGAAGTATTTCAGACAATTTCTGACCTAAAAAAAACCGCTGCGGGGATCGATGAAATTTCTTCTTTTAAAATAAAGCTGGTTGGTCGTGATCTGTTTATTGTTCTTAGTCACGTTCCTTATAGAAACTAATCCAAATTGCATACAGTGCCACACTCCAGAGACAATTGGACACCTTCTTTGTGAGCGCCCGAACTTCAGTGATGAGAGGAGAACACTACAAACGACGCTGACACAACTGGACTCACGCCCTTTCTCTGAAGAGACCCTTTTAGGTGCCAAGGTGAAACGCGCTGATGGGTGGTGTGCGACGAAGACCGTGCTCAGGCTTTTTTGTAAAACAGGCCTGGATGCCCGCCTGTGACCTCCAGTGCACTGCCTACACAGTTCCACAGCGTACCGAGTTAGTCCATACACAGTGACAGCTCTGACATCATGTGTTAGTGTACACATTTGTGTTTTCATGGAGCCTCTACTCCAGTATGTGTTAGTGACATGCGTTGGTGCGTGCTTGACATGAATTTCACGTGCGTCTACTCACCGCAGTGCAAGTGCCAGCAAGTGTGTGTGTTTGTAAACATCACCCATGAACTTCACTGTATTATGCCATCATCAACCTTCATTCGCTCTTTTTCTTTCTTCCCCTTCCCCTTTCCCCAGTGTGGAGTAGCAGGCCAGGGTCATGTTTCAACAGGCGGACCTCTTCTTCTTTCTTGTCATTAAAATTAGTTGCTCTCTGTCGTAGTCACATTAATAATTTAGTATATGGGACTGGTGTTTTTCCCGCTGAACTTAAAAAGGGTAAGATGATACCAATCTTCAGGCCCCCGCGGTGGCTCAGTGGTTAGGGCGCTCGGTTGCTGACTCGAAAGACGCGGGTGCGATGCCAGCCGCGGCTGTCTCATTTCGATGGCGGCGAAATTGTAGTGGCCCGTGTGCTGTGCGATGTCAGTGCCCGTTATAGAACCCCAGGTGGTCGAAATCATCTGGAGCCCTTCACTACCGCGTCCCTCATAGCCTGAGTCGCTTTGGGACGTTAAAACTCCATAACCGATACCGATCTGCAAGAATGGCGACACAGAATGCCTAGCTACCGTCCAATAAATATATTACCTTTTTTTAGTAAGATAATATAAAAGCTAATCGTTAATCAAATATTATACTACCTCTTTAAATTCAAAATTGTTAGCAGATGAGCAATTTAGATTCCTCCCTGATTACTCCCCACTGCTAGCATTAATCGAATCAACAGAGAGAATTAAACAACATATAGATAATGTGTTTTTTGCCGGTGCTGTTTTAACACATTTTACGAAACCATTGTACATATAATTAATCACAATATACTTTACACTTAATAAGAATCCCATGGCATCTGTGGATCTGCTTTAGCTGTTTTACGCAGTTATCTCACTAACAGTGTAAAATTTGTCCAATTACAAGCAAAGCGTCTTACCCATTAACCATAAATTAGGAGTGCCACAAGGTTTCATTTTAGGTCCACTTCTTTCTCTCATTTACGTCAATGAATTCGCTTTCTCCTTAGCTAACACAATATGTATACTTAACGCCGATGATACCACAATTTTCACTCATGATAGCAATTTAACACTCCTAATAAACAAATTAAACATGGACTTACACGAAATTGCTTTATGGTGTGAAAATAATTTGCTACAACTTACCCCGACAAAAACCGCTTTCATGATATTCCGCTCTCACCAAAAGCAAGTTATCTCGATTTTACTCATTTATTTGGGAGATCGTAATTTCGCTGCCTCTGAATCCGTTACATTTCTCGGCATCACGCTTGACCGCCATCTAAAATTTAATCTACACACCAAACCTACCAGTAAAAAAAAATTTCTTTAGTTTAAGGGTGATAATAAAAAGTAGAGATTTCTTTCAACGCCATGTTTTATAATCGCTTTAAGGTGACTGTTATTTTATTAACAGTCACCTTAATTATTTCCAATCATCGTGGGATTATATATATTCATCCCATTTCGTCGAGTATTTCTCATCTTCAAAATCAAGCGCTTCGAATTATATCTTTCTGCTCATACACGGCATTTGCTTAACCACTTTACTCTGACCTAAACATTCTGCCCTTAAAATGGCGCCTTAATCTTAGGTTAGGTCTTCTGTTTTACCGCGCTCGCAATGATAATAATCACCTTCTCTCTTTTTCCGCATCTTTCTTCGCTAATATTAATAACACCCGATTCTCTGAACTCAACAATGTGCTACTACCAAAAGCGAACACAAATTATTGAAAACAAAGTGCTTTTCCCTCCCCCATAGAGACCGAGAAATCGTTTCTGCTAGCAGTCAAATCAGCACTTTCGCAGCCCGCTTTCTACAATTGACTAAAAAAAAATCTCTTATAACTCATTCAGCTTCATGCCATACCTAGGATTGCCTTATTTTCATTTTTTTTGAACTGTCAAATTGCTCCTCATCTCGAATATTTTTTTCCTTCACTTCCTTATTTATAAAATCTACATCTATTCATTGGCCATCGGTATCTGATGTCTTTTGTATTCTCTGTCATGCTCTTACACATTACGGTTTTATGCTTTGCTTTTTATATGATAAATAATTCCTACTAGGTATTGTGTAACTTATTCATTGCCGCAAATTATACTAATAGTTTCAATTTGATCTATAGCTTCGTTCCATCTCCTCTGCCAAACTTTTACTTATACTCATGTATTCCTGAAGGGAGGTCACCCAGGCAGTTTTACTTTTGTACCACCTACTGTACTAACTTTTTTATGCACTTGTGATTGAATTGAATTTTGTTTTAACAAACCTTCAAACCTTGATTAGACGATATGTGAAACTGCTTTCAGCTCTGGCAACATATCTCATGCTTCTACAGGCCGCCATGTAAGTTCGGTCCTGAGTGTGTCACTCATGCGGTCTTCCAGAATATCCGTGAGCTGTTGGTGAAACTATTGAATATCGCGAGCACAGCTTTGAGAGTTAAAGTCCGATACTTCAGGCTATCTATTTATTACCAAATAAGCTTCTTTCACGTCTATTAGAGCACGCCAGCTATGCTAACTATAAGAGATTCTCGCGTTTGCGTGTTCCAGGAGACAGCAAGATTTACCATAGAGAAGCGCGTCGGAATGTCGACACTGGAAAGTAGCTGATGTGCGCATATTAAGGCCACTCACGTATTTGTTTGTTGAATTTTAGAAGTGGAAGTCCCGAGGCAGTTCCCCGATCTGGCCAACAACGATAGGCTGATAAAAAAGGAGGAGGGAGGAAAATATAAAAAGGTTACCCTAAAGACACCTAGTGCATTTATTGTTGTTTCAGCCGCCATACTTCCAGAATTTAAGGGACCGTTTTTTGTGCGAAAGAAAACTGCAATTTTTCTGAAGGCTTGCATCAGTTGCTGCATGGTCTTGAAGTTAATTAATTTTGCGCAGTGTACACCTCGACGCTTTCGCAGAATTGGACACTTGGCTGGGTCCAGTTAGCTCGACAAAGAGAAAACTCCTTTATCGCCAAGTAGCCTGCTGCCGGTTGGCAGACCGGTGATAATATTCCACTGTTTGGCGGACAAGTCCTACAACCAACACGATCGAATATAAAAAAGACTAAATACTTCCGTCAAAATATACCTGTTATTCGATACGACAGGAAGGCAGAGTCGATCAGCACTTCAAAAAATTCTGAGCTAATGTAGCCACAACGAATGAACCAGCTACGAATATTCCAAGAGCTGAATCAGCGACATCACGCAATCACATATTTCCGCCTTAATTCTACGTCCAAGCAAGAACCTTGCTACGAATACTACATACAAGTATTAATTTTTGCATTACAAAAATTGTTCATCTCCCATTTTCTACTATCTACCAACTTATACTGTAATACGAAGGAGATCCCGTTATAAAGACAAACATCTGCTATACCACTTTTATCTTTTCTCCTCATGGAAAAGGGCAGTAGAGGAAGGCGCTCTTTGGATAAATTTCCCTGCCGCCAATAAAAGCCCATCACATCGTCACTATATTTAAAAGCATTTTCCTTTCTTTTCAGCACTAGGCTTATTTATATTATAAAGCACATAAGTTGTGTTCCTCAATCCGCGATATATAAGAGTAGGTCATGCTTCCTTCTATCAGCATCAATCTGCACTGTGATGAAGAGGCCCACTAGCTATCGTATGCCTTGTATGCTCTCGTATGCCCTTGTGTTATAACAGCTATCATGAACTAATGTATTATTACCAGAACGTACAGATAGGAAAAATCTTCCCGTCCTCCGGTCCTCTATCTTTCTGTGATAAGCCCCAATTGGCAGGTTTAAAACTGCAGAGAACAAAATTCTCACCATACCTTTAGTAAAGAGGGGAGAAAAAACGATGAATAGGTGCGTGGCGTGTGGTGGAGAGTGGAGAGGCAAGTGCGGCTTGTCACACTGTGATTCCTGGATTCGATAGGGAGAGTGGAGATCTGTTACGGCTTCTTACGCATTTATTGGGGGGCTAGATCACGAAAGCCGTTCCCAATTTGTGAAGCAGCCTGTGGAAGCGGCTTCTCCGACCGGAGAGGACACTAGTGCTAACGCATGCTTTCCCCCATAAATCGTATTCATCGCGTATGAGCTTTATAAATAAAGCCATTGGATTTATGATAGTCAACCTCTTAAAAAATTACGTATCCCCTTTTCTACATTGCAATGCACAACAGGTGGCGGCAAAGCGCGGATACTCGGGTAGAACTACAGAACGTACGCGGTATCTTGAGAAATCTTGCTCCTGCTATCGTTTTTAAACTAAACTCGCCACGTCGCGAAGTCAACTGCAAAACAAGACCATTAAGTAATAATCGATGCATAGGTGTCCTTCAGCGCATCTGTATGCAACAGGTCGGTTTGCACTGTTGCATACAGCGCATATCTGTATGCAACAGTGCTATATCTGGACCGCGATGCGTACGCATGGTCAATGAGCTCACCCCTCGGCCAGGAGGCCTACACGCATCGAAAGTATTGGCATATGCCGGTCTAAACAATTCCTCTTGTACAATACGTACGTCGCTGTTCAGTGAAGAGTGCGCCGATCTGTTTCCGCAAGATGCAGTTACACAGCAGTCGAGTTCATAAATATGGATTGAGGGCTCCTCATTTTGATCAGAAGTACCAAAGCTTGTACTCGGTGTTGCAGTTTCAAAACGTCACCTTGAACCGTGTGCGAAAAATTAGGCAGAAAAACGAGAGCTGGAAACCGATCGCAGTGTCACATATTAAGGAGCCTAAATTAAATTTTAAAGGACAGGTTTGAAGAAGACGACGTGGATTAACCGAATAATAAAGGAGATGATGAAGAAGCATTCGGTGAGGTGGAGAGAGATGATTGGTGGAGAAGAGAAGACGGCGACAAGGCTTACGTGGACTAATGCCGAGGCTATAAAAGGGCGGGGGAGAGCAAGGCACGGAGGCAACAGCAGAGAAGCGGAGGCTCCGGCGGGTTAGGGACATCGTGGACTTCCTGCCGTGCCGGAGCCCGTTCCGGGGAGTCAACAGAGGACGCTACCACCTGATACGGCCAGGGATGTCTCCAGCGCTGTTGGCACTCATCCGCGTGGTGCCCCCAACGCCAACACCGGCATCACCTCCATGGGCGCTTGGACCGGGAGCTTGTACGATGCAGCCAGCGACTCTAACGCGACATCGACGCCGGCTACTGGACCCATACAATGCCGCAGCCGCACCGAACCAACCGTGAGCACGAACACCGGCCGCTAATAGTAGAACGCTAGTAGTAGACGCTGGTAGCAGTGTGCCCGGGTCGTGAGTATTTATAGTTTTTGTGTTTTGTTTTTGTTTTTTAGTCTTGTTTTCTAGTGTGTGTGTCACGTAGGGTGTATTAAATGTGCGTTGGTGTGGGTACACCTGTCGCCTAATCCATTCTTTCAGTAAGAGTGTTCTCCAGGGAGATCCGTGATTAACGAGAACAGAAAACTGGGCGAGTTGGAATGTATTCATCTTTAAGCAGCGCAAAACACAGGACAAGAGGAACCTTGCTGTGCACTGCCGAAAATGTAAAGACTGTTTCCCCCATTTGGACAAGACAAATATCATGTTTAGTCACCCATACCGGACCTGCAGGGAGTTAGTTGAAGCATTTCTGATAAGGTAGGAGTCTGAATCTTGTGTCTCTTGGCCTTCTATCGATCTGGTGGAAAAAGAGATTCACGCTCTTGGGGAATGTGTGGCGACAGGGTGAAAGCTGGGTGCATGTCATGCGTTAAGATTGCTGTTGCGCTTTGTTAAAATGAGGCGATAAACCTCCCACTGCCTGCACGTACGGACTATCGCGATTTTATGTTCTGGGTTTTTTGTGTTTTTTCGGTTATTGTTTTGGTGTCTATATATATGTAACCTTTCTAAAATAAAAGTTCAGTTGTTAGAAAAGTGCTCGTGTCGTCTCATGTTTCTTCCTCTTGTCCTGTGTTTCGCGCCGCTTAAAGATGAGATCCTTGACAAAGATAAGTGGCGAGCCTGTGCCAAGATTCATTACCTTTTTCTTTTTGCTTTGTCTCGGATCTTTCTGATCTCTCGACGGCAGAAAGTATGGATTTGGCAAGAACGATAGAACTGGTGCTCAAGCTAGGGTTAAGCAAGGAAGAGGCGATGCATCTATATGAGGAGGAGGGAAAGAGGCAGAGAGAGGAAAGGGCGCAAGCACACGCAGACGCTCACGAGGCAGAACAGCGAGAAGAGAAAAGAGCTGGCGAGGAAGAGGAGCGAGAAGCTAGAAGAGCTCGCGAGGCAGAGGAGCGAGAACCTAGAAGAGCTCGCGAGGCAGAAGAACAGGAGAAAAGAAGGATAGAGCGGGAGAAGGAGTTTATTTTGTGGAAACTGGCGCATGTCGCGGGAGGATATGAGGAGATCACGGACAAAGATCAGCGTTTCTTAGCGGGTACAGAATCTCCTAGACCAGCCAGAATTTGTCCAAGGAAGCTGATGGCTCCTTTCGATGACAAAAGAAATGATCTGGACGCATATCTGCAACGATTCGAGCGGATAGCTTTGGGTCAAGGCTGGGAGCGCAGTGAATGCGCCACGGCATTGAGCATGTGTTTAGTAGGAGAGGCGCTGAATGTGTTGGGAAGGATGCCGGCTGCTGACTCCATGGACTACAAGAAAGTCAAAAAGGTGCTCCTCCAAAGATTCAGGCTTAGGGCAGAGGTTTTTCGTGAGAGATTTCGCACCCCGAAACCTGCGGATTCGGAAACTGCTAAGCAGTTTTCCTGCAGGCTAATTAACTATTTTGATAGATGGCTTGATATGTCAAACACAGGAAAGAGTTTTGAAGAGGTGCGTGACAAGCTGGCCACAGAGCAATCTTTAGCGTGCTGCAGCTCAAAGCTATAGCTATTCCTGAAAGAAAGTTGTGTTCATTGGAAGAGTTCGCCGACACTGCAGACCAATTCCTCGAGGCTCAAGGGCTAATAAATTTGAGTAAGGCAAAGGAGGAAACCCAAAAGATCCTAGAGACAGATGCGGCAAAACCAAGAGCATATGGCGTTGCATCTAAGGCGCCAGTAAGGTGCTTTCTCTGCGGCAAGGTGGGACACCGTGCAGTTGACTGTCGGACTAGTAGCGCTGCCTAAAAACACAGGTTGTGTGTCAAGGTTGTAATAGGCAGTGTCATACTCTAGATGAGTGCCGATACAGAACGCAGGACCAAGCTGCGGGCGTTGTTGAATCTAGGGTAGAACTTGTCACGTCACCTGAAGTTCCACAGAGCCGCCGCGGTGGCTGAGTGGTAATGGCGCTCGACTACTGACCCAAAAGACGCGGGTTCGGTCCCGGCCGCGGCAGTCGAATTTCGATGGTGGCGAAATTCTAGAAGCCCGTGTACAGTGCGATGTCAGTGCAAGTTAAAGAACCCCATGTGGTCGAAATTCCCGGAGCCCTTCACGACGGCGTCTCTCATAGCCTGAGTCGCTTTGGAACGTTAAAGCCCCATAAACGAAACCAAACCAAACCAAGTTCCACCGCTGAAAGGAGAGCAAACGCCGCGGGAAAATGAGGCCGTGAGTGGAACACCTAAGTCGAAAGCAGCAATGCCAGTGGTGGTTGGGCAAATAGGGGACCGTCCTATATTGGTGCTTAGAGACAGCGGAGCCAACACAGTCTTGGTTCGGAGAAGCCTGGTGAAGGACGAGGATCTTACAGGGGAAGCGTCGGCCGTCACTCTTGTAGATAGCGCAGTAAGGTACCTTCCTGAAGCCAGGATCCTAGTGTCCACGCCAAATTATACTGGGCAGTTAGTGGCAAAATGTGTAGACCAACCCATCTACGATCTCATCCTGGGAAACATTACGGGTGCAAGAGCTGTCGAAAACCCCGATCCTGAGTGGAGGATGCTCGACGTTGAAGAACATCCAAAGGAGGAAAGGCCTGCGACAGCTCAGACTGGTACAGTCAGTTTCTCGTCGGCAGTGGAGACAAGAGCTCAAGCGACAGCCCGTGCAACGCAGCGTCCAGTCTGTACTCTTGTTATGATGTGCCTGAGCGTAACACCGGGCAAAATTGCAATTAGGCAAAAAGAAGACCCGAGCTTGAAGGCCTGCTTCGAAAGAGTCGGGGAAAAAGTGAAGAGAAAAAAGAGCTTTACGTCATTCGAAAATCAATCGGTAAATGGTCTTCATCACAGGGAGTGCATATTTAGTTCAGGAAGGCGGGTACAACAGCTGTTACCAAGAGATATGCGAGAGACCATGCTACGCTTAGGACATGACGCCATTATGGCCGCACACGAGGGTGTTCAAAAAACGGTGTCTAGGATCACCGAGGAGTTCATTTGGCCGGGTGTTGAAAGTGACGTTAAGCACTTTGTTCGCTCATGTGACGTGTGCCAGCGCACAGTACCGAAGGGAAGAGTTGGTCCCGTACCTCTGGGCAAGATGCCAGCCATCGACCGACCGTTTCAGCGAGTGGCGATTGACATTATAGGGCCAATCTCTCCAGTATCAGCCAAAGGCAATAGACATGTGCCTACTCTTGTTGACGTGGCCACTCGTTATCCTGACGCTATTCCGCTGAGAACTATGGACAGTATCCAAGTGGCGGAGGGTCTCGTGGAAATGTTTTCATGCTATGGGTTTCCGAGGGAAGTTTTGAGTGACCGGGGCTCGAACTTCACATCGGAACAAATGACGGAGGTTAACCGCCTTTTGTCAGTAAGGCAGTTATTGACAACGCCTTACAATCCCATGTGTAATGGGCTCGTAGAGTGGTTCAACGGCACCCTCAAAAATATGATCAAGAAAATGCGCCAGGAGAGACCTACTGATTGGGATAGATATCTCCCAGCTCTTTTGTTCGCTTACCGCGTAGTACCGCAAACGAGTCTTGGGTTCTCGCCTTTCGAGATGTTGTATGAGAGAACCGTGAGAGGTCCACTTACAATACTCAAGGAGCTGTGGGATAATAAAGAGATTACTTCAGATCTCAACACAATATACAGGTACGTTCTTGAGTTGCGGGACAGGTTGAAGGAAACATGCAGGCTTGCACATCAAGGCTTTGAAAAGGCGCGTGAACGTCATAAGGGATATAATGAAAAGAAAGCCATTCAGAGGAATCTGGATCCGGGCGACAGTGTTCTCGTCCTGCTACCCACGGATCATAATAAGTTACTGATGCATTGGAAGGGCCCGTACCTTGTGACGCGGAAGAAAAGGATATGGATTATGAATTATTGATAGATGGCACAAAGGAGGTTTTCCATGTGAATATGGTGAAAAAGTACGTAGAAAGGGGTCCCGTACGGCGGCACGCCCTAAAAATAGCATGCTTGGTAGTAGCCGAGGAGACAGGTGATGCTGCCGAGGTGCCCACGCGCAGTGGGAAGAAAAATACAGGATAGGATGAGGTACTAATGAACCCCAATGTAAATGAAGACACACGATCACAGCTCGACTCCAAATCAAGAGGGAGACGTTATCGGATAATCCGGGCAAAACGGAGGTCATATGTTTGCAAATTAGACCACTCTACAGGTAGAGCCAACTGAACAGCTCTAGATATCTCCGGGATGTATCTTGGCGCTGTTTCTGTGTTAATGTCTCTCTGGGATTTATCTTGCTGTTGTTGCTGGTGCTCTGTTAATGTATCTCAGGGATTTGTCTTGTTGTTGCTGGTTTTCTGCCAATGTATCTCTGGGATTTATCGTGTTGTTTTTGTTGCGGTTATGTGATTATACAAGCGAGTGTGTTGCGGACATCAGCATGTTTATTAAGGACTCTGTACGGACAACGACATTGGAGTGTTAGTGTTCTGAAAACGCCGTTTGGTGTGCTATGTTACTATGTTACCGGTGTGCTCTTGGTGTGTGCTGGACATATACGGTGTGTTGTGTGCTGGGTCCAGAATCACCACAGAAGACAGTCGGTTGGTTGGATGGCTTGAAGATGAGTATGACGTAAGCAGTTTTTCATGGAAAAACTCTTGAGAGAGGAGGCTCTTGTCACATATATTAAGGAGCCTAAAGTAAATTTTAAAAGAAAGAGGTGTAAAGAAGACGACGTGGATTAACCAAAGAATAAAGAAGATGAAGAAGAGGCATTCAGTGAGAAGGAGAGATATGATTGGTGGAGATGAGAAGAAGACGACAACAAGGCTTACGTGGACTAACGCCGAGGCTATAAAAGGGCGAGGGGGGGGAACAGCAGAGAAGCGGAGGCTCCGTCTGGTCAGGGACGCTTTGGCTGGAAGAGAGCGACGCCGGCTACTGCTCCGGTGAGCTCGCGTTCTGCGGCCTCGCATCGTGGACTTCCTGCCGTGCCTGAGCCCGTTCCGGGGAGTCAACAGAGGACGCTGCCACCTGCTACGGCCAGGGGTGTCTCCAGCGCTGTTGCCACTCATCCGGGTGGTGCCCCCAACGCCAACAACACCGGCCATCACCTCCACGTGCGCTTGGACCGGAAGCTTGTATGACGCAGCCAACGACGCCAGCCCAAGCACGTCGAACGCCGCCTCGACGCGGGCTACTGAATCCATACAACGCCGCAGCCGCACCGAACCAACCGTGAGCACGAACTCCGACCACTAACAGTAGAACGCTAGTAGTAGACGCTGGTAGCAGTGTGCCCGGGTCGTGTGTTTTTATATTTTTTGCGTTTTGTGTTATTTTTGTTAGTTTTGTGTTCTAGTGTGTGTGTCACGTAGGGTGTATTAAATGTGCGTTGGTGTGGGTACACCTGTCGCCTAGTCCATTCTTTCAGTCCGAGTGTTCTCCGGGGAGATCCGTGGCACGCAGTGTTTCGACGTACATTGCATTACCGCCGGCGCACACTAAAATACCCCCGCAAAATAGCCAAACCAGTAAGCGTCAAGCTAAACTTGCCTTGTTGTCGGGCGCATGATAGGAGCACCGCTGAGTGCACATTGGAACGCGGCTGGTTGGTGGCATTTTGCCGTTAAGGCAAAGTGCAACCATCTTTTTTAATCCCTTGTCGAGCACCACATTCGTTTTCTCGACCAAGAGAGCATGGCCGCCCTAGTCATTGTGCCCGCAAGAGATTCAACAGCGCATTTTGCATTTCTTAATTTATTTATAATCTACATTTTCATACATTAAACACCCTTTTCGTGTATTATACATAAGAGGGGTGCACACTTACATATAACGCAAATATTCTAGATAAAACATTACACTAAAACTACAAAAACAGAAAATAAAGTGAGCAATTAGAATAAAACTCCGAGTAATAGGAGAAAGATGCACAATCTCGTGCATCGACAAATGGAGCCTCAGTATGGAAGTTGACGTTGAAAAAATGCTTCAGGATCGGAACATAGACGGCATGGTTTAGCATAGCAACGATGCCTTGGGGTACATTGTTCAAATGATGAATGACGAGAGATAATGGTGCTTGTCTAAGTGGCTCGGTACGCGCGCACATACCAAGCGCTGAAAGCTGCCGTAGGCAGGGCTAGGAAATAAGCTAACAGATCTAGTATTGTTTGTTTTTCAAGTGTTGACAGGCTTATGAATGCTGCCGTGGCAGTTATAATAGGATGACATCAGTATTTTTGTTTTAAATTTAGTTGTTTTATTGTTGCCTGATTGTTGTTCGTTAAATAAATAAATTTCTAGCGGAATTTTAATAAACAGGCGTGTTTCATTTATTATAACACGAGATAAGCGGATACTAAATTAACTAAGGTTATTGGATAGCGATAGCTTGCCAGATGACACCTGTGATGACACCAATTACTTCTGACGAGTGTCTAACAGCTGCATTGATAAGCTTCCTTATGTTAAATCAAAAGAACAATAAATGTCGATGTATTGAACTATAGAAATATTCGTAACAGTCATAATATTATTGGACTGATGATTTTGTGACATATCGACAGGTCTGTCACAAAGGAATGCCTCAAGGTCCGAGCGCAAAGCGTTAGTGCTATCAGGTTTGCAAACCGACATATAGATAACAGAGTAGTCGGAAAATAATCCTGGAGTAGAAGTAAGCTGTTTTCTTATCATGTAATGCACACCAAAAATAGAATCTGTCCGTATCCGCAGCCCTGCGGCACGCCATATTTCACGAACGGTCATAGCGGTTTACAAGAAAGAGTAATCTGGGCAATAGCCTTCGTGTTAAAGCTGTTACTGTTGTGTTGCAATAAAAGATTATTATGAGGCTGTTTCTCAAATATTTTTTCGAAATATAAGTATATCATCAAGCTTAACGAAGGATGGCCGTCGTGGGAGAAGCGAGTTTATGATTGGAATATTCATATTAGAATTGCCCAGGATGAACTGAGTATTGCAACGCTTTTTTTCCTGGTCACTGTCAGTGATTCCAACAGAGTACTAGCTATAATTGTTGAATTATGTAGTTAAGATCGGTTTCAGGCATTCATGTTCGATGCGTGATGCTGCGCGTCAGTGTGCTGTTCTGTCTGTTTTGCAGTGTGGTTAACTGTACTCGAATAATGTTCTTACGAGTAAAGCTAAATGCTTTGTAATTCCACATTAAACCAATGCGGTTGGCAGCTGCTGAATCGTGTGCTAAAACAATGTCCATAAAATAACATCGACCACGTGGTGTACGATTGTACTAATGTATGAGAATCTGTGGGAACATTAATAAAAAACTTCTTCATTGTGTTCACTAGCTAGAAAGGAAGGCCATAGCAGTGCAGTCACATGCATGAAAGGTTAGGCATCCTAGCGCATGAAATAAGCATATGCGCTGTTATCGTGGACAAATCTGCTCTCGCAGATGGTAACAATAAAAGAACTAGCTGGTGCTCTCAGATCATTTATTCGTCTGGCATAAGGCTAGGGTGCAGAATACCGGAAAAAAACGAAGGGACCAAAAATCCAAGTAATTTGCTACGAAAATTAACGCCGCTTGGGGGTTTATGCCAAAGTAAATTTTTGTTTTCACTTCTTCGGTTCTTTACGCGCAGACTCACACTCTTCCTTATCGTAAATGTCGTAAACTTTTCGGTTCTTTCCTGCAAAGAAGTCCAGCATGAAGTTGCAGCAGCTGGGGATTTGGTTGATGTAGTCGGAATTAACCCAGAGCTCATATCCTCCTGAAAAGAATGCAGAAAAAGCTCAGTTGTTTCTGTTGTTGCTGTATGACTTACGGCTTACGGTACATACCATTACAAACTACTGCAAAGTACAGTTGTTAAAAAGCTTTACTTCCGAATCTATAAATATGTTTTTATGAAGTAAACACTACCAACAAGCTCGCAGCGCTTCACCACATTTGATGCAGTACATAACATTCTTTGCTATGAAGCGCCTTCACTTTTTATCCTGAAATCGCACTGAGGTCACATTCATGATTTAGAGAAAACAGCAGAGCTTTTTCTTTGCTGGTAACTCTTTTTGTTGTTCATATTAATAAAGAAAGTTTCAGGAACTATATAGTAACAAATCTACGCAGGCCATGACACGTAGCTTCAGAATCCAAGCGTTCTTTGCTCGTATGAAGTGAGGGATATGTCGTTCGTTTTATTATGCATTAAGTATTCCACGTTTTATTTTTCTACAGTCCCTAGTTAGCACCGATGCAATAATGAAGCGTAAAAGCAAATTCAAATCTATAAAGTATAATGGAATGCACGTACCAGTTCCATTGTCAGCGTACGGTGCGTAAAAGATATCGCAAATTTTTCCGTCACTAAATACGAGAGGGTCCACAAGGTGTGTTCCATCTGTAATTAATAAAATGAGTTCGCGGTTGGCAGAACGCACTCTTCGCAATTTAAATGTTTAATACAAATGTTTCCAATATTTTCGGATAAAAAGCTAGCTTGACTATCAATTATTCAAATCAAAAGCTCTCACAGGCGAGAAGTCGTGCCGGTCGATATTAAATTGTGGCTGCGCTGCACAAATTTTTTGGTATTTTGGTACAAAACTACTGCATCTTTTGTACTACTGTTACAGTCAAAAGTATTAAGGAAGTTTTTACACTCAAGAGCGCTACCCGAGAGAATTAGATCTGTTAGTGGAGAGAAGACTGCGATCAGTTAATTTGAATGCCGGTTCAATGGAAACTACATTTGAAGGCTTTGTCAGATTACTTACTTTCGAGAGTGTATTGAATGGCGTTTGTGTAATTTGTGTAATTATAATATTTGACGGCCTCCACTTTTTCTGTAACGTTGAATCTGAAATCAAAAAGCGTGCCGTAGCAAGTTCAATTTTGGAACCAGTTCAAAAAATTTCCTCGATAAATAAGCAAAGACGTCTCTGAACCAAGCCATATGGTATACTGAAATAAATCAGTAAAGTGGACGAGTCTGTGCAATTAGGATGTACATCTATTTCCAGAGGCACAGCGCCTACTGAGCGGCTAAAGGGTTTGCACTAAGTTTGCTCGAGGAAATTTGTTGTAAAATGTTATAGAGCCGTGAAAACTATTTTGTATAAGATTGATACGGCTTCTAGAGCGTGATCATGACTTGTTGTATGTTCGAGGGTGTTTCGGTACTGTGGTGAAATATTATTTTCATAATTCATGCCCAGTATTCACACCTAAAAGTAAGCTGTAATATCAAAGCTACAATGGTTCCGCATGTCGCTTTGGAATTTAACCAGCTAAGTTGAAATAGAGAAGGCTGTACTCGTCACAAATTATTTCCATCATAATGATGGAATATTTCTGATGTGTCAGCTTCCACTAGAGAAATTGTGGCTGATAATTATAGAATAAGCCCCCAACGAAAGCTCCAAATGTGAAGAGATCATAGAAAGACGACAACAAATGTTATTTCCTCAGATGACTAGTCCTCGACTTTCATGCCACTGTATTGAACTCGCCAGGAAAACTTCCTGATTTACCACACAGAAGCGCTAGCTTTTGCTGTGAAAAAGAACTGCACCCTCGACGACAGTTTCGTCGCCGACTTTAACAGCAGGAAATTAACGTCGCCTACGCAGGCAGTGCTAGAAAAGCTACCAGTCGTTTTTCAAGCACAACTATGCCTTTCGTGTTGAAGAAGCTTCATAATGGGCATCTCAACAGCCGAGGAGACTTTGACATTTCTGCACCCAGCGTAGTCCTGACTACACTTCCTCCAAACGAATCAGTTGTCACAATTCCTAGTTACTGTCGCTGGGGTCAAAGTTTAATTCACAGTGTTTAGCCTGCGGAAGCACAAGCCGGTAAATTTTTTGGACGCCGTTCAAAAGACACCTGAAATAGGTGGCCCCGAGAACGCCCAGTCGTTGGAGCCGCGCGGGCAACAGTGCATTTGAAAAGCAAGTCACCATGACTAGTTTCTGTTTATAGCGAGATAATATAGCGCAGAGTAGGACAGGATGCAAGAAGAAACGAACAACACGAACGCTAGTTTCTGCTGTAAATATTTTAGGGCTCTTTGGTAGTGGCGTATACGTGAAGTAAATGGTTCTTATAGTAGTAAAATTACAGGAACTTTCACCATTATCCGAACGAAAGTGTCTCCGCTGCCTTGAACAAAACACCCCTGTCCCGCTGTTTCTGTCCTTTCTCTTAATCCCTGTCTCCCCCTATTCGGCGCACACTTACTTTAAAAACGCGGAAAACACGTTCATAGCTGAGCTGATTTCTGAACAGTAACTTGGTGACGGCTCATGTAATGTGCTCCTTTCGCTGCACCTTGCTGAGAGCGGCGAACAGACAGAGAACACGTGACTGACTTATGGCCTGGTGTGTCACGCTCGCGCGTAGGGTTAAATAGCGCACTTCGCCTGAGTGCCACCCCAGAATTGATTGCGCTAGAGCGTGACGAAATTGGCATTTTTGTAGCTAAAAATTATTCTAGGTATAATTTAAAGTGATCTTCAACCGTCTTAAGAAATTAAGGGCCTCGCACTCATTCTTAAGAATTTAATTATTCAGTATAAGTTAAGCAGCCTGCGAGCTAGCATATCTTAGCTGAATTTTGTTGCATTGCACAATTGAAAATGCTATGCCGAAATAAGCGCTCTTCTACTTGAAAAGGTATATTTAAAAATAATTGCTGCCATTCTTAGGTAAATCACTCTCTATAATGTTGAGAGTCAGACAAGTTTCAAACAGGAGTCAAATTCGAGTCAGTCAAGAAGCACGGTATATCAATAGGAGCTCAGCTCAGGGGTCGAAAGTGGCGTGAGAAGAGTTTATTGACCGTAGTATGAAAAGTCTGAGTGCCCTATCATTCTGGTTCACGAGACTGCTCCGTTGCAATGGGCCATGAAATAGCTATTAAAAAACCAGAGCTTAAGTAATGTTGACCGCCGCTTTTTACTCACGTTTCTTCCTCCTTGCTGGATGCATTCCGGAAATTGAACTCGGACCAGACAGTCTTTGCTGTCTCGTTCCTGTTAGTTTCCTTAACACTCAAGCACCGAAACAAACTTCCCCAAGATGCGGAGTCATTTTGGTACGTAGCCTTCGCCAGGTAATATAGCGTCGCATCACCTTGATCTATGCTCTGAAAGCGGAGGGAAAGTATGCACACTGGTGATCATTTAAATACTGTTGGCTCAAGGCATGCATATATTTCGTTGTTTTTATTTGCAGCCTTTCTTGACTCAAAATCTTGTAAGCGCCGACTCCAGAAGGCTTTTCTGCGAAACTATCCTAACCTTCCATATGTTATGTACAGCTGCGGCCAAAATAATGCTGAGCGTGCTTACGTAATGCAGTTATTTTCACGTGCTTCTTAATGAATAGGCAAAGGTATCAGTGGCACAAACGGCTGTCCATCAGCAGAGACGGTTAGCACATTTACAAATTACTTCGTGATTTTCACTAGTTATGGCGCGACGGTAGTTAATTAGCGGAATTGTGTTCCGTATCTGTATGGCCGCAACTTTTGACAGCTACGGCAAAAATCAGTACACAAAATAGCGCCAAGCTTTCAGTCGGATGTTCTGCTGATCACAAATGTGTTGATACGACTTCAGGTTATGAAACCTTCCTGCAGGCTCCATGCGCACGCATACGCCAGCGATAATGGACTAAGGAAACTGGTCGGCAAAAGAAAAAGGCAGACCCCTTTCAGCCACCTCGTTAAGAGGTTTGCAGGCAGGTATAGTAATATGTAATGATCCACCTTGAGTGCAACTTCGCCGTTGACTTGAGAACACCTTCGTGAACATTTTGTTGGGCGCATCTGTCTCCGTAACTACGATCCTTACCTTCAAACTCACAAGCGGTTTTGGAAGCGACGGCAACATAGAGATCCTAAAATGCAATCCCGTAATCCCGTGGAACCCCCAAAATAGATGCAAAAAGAATAGACTGTTGAGCACTGAAAGATCATGAAAGCATATATCAGATCGATGCGTTTCCAGGCAGTCGGCACAATGCAGCAGATATGTGCGTGCTGCCGCATACGCGTCCTTAACAGCTGTCGCTGTTTTCCGAGCGAAGGTACTCATGGGTTACGCTTCGTCTGCTGCATCGGTATGTGATCGCCTGATTTGGTGCTGATTAAGGGAAGGAAGGTTGGCGTAAAGTTTTTAAGATTATTGTGGTCGATGGCTATGTCCCGTTTCCTTGATGACGATAATCACGCCAAAGACCAATGTGCATCTCAGGTGATAGAAATTTCAAATCAATATGGAAACAAACGATTAGTTAGCTTAAGTCAGTGACAGATTGACAATGCTCTCTTGTAGTTTTGCGCACCTCGCAATAATCTCGAGGCCACGCTCTCCCTCCGAACACTGCACGTAACTGCTGGGCTCCTTTAGAGGGCGAGAGATCTGTTTGCCTTGGCTTTTCGAGAGGCGTTAGGCGGGAAGTGCATCATCGTTGGATTCCGACCAGTGCTACTGTTTTTCATTCCCTGAGGCGTTCGGCCCGTATGTTCTAAGTTTTTCCGGAGCCCTTCTTCCGTTTCTTCTTTCACTCCAACATTCCTCCTTCCATCATGGCGCGGTGGAGGAGTCCACCGAGAAGAAAGACAGTTGCTGCGCCCTCCATATATTAATAATATTAATAATAATAATTGGTTCTGGGGGGAAGTAAATGACGCAGTATGTCTCATATATCCGTGGACACCTGAACCGCGCCGTAAGGAAAGGGGCACAGGAGGGATTGAAAGAAGAAAGGAAAAAAGAGGTGCCGTAGTGGAGGGCTCCGGAATAATTTCGACCACCTGGGGATCTTTAACGTGCACTGACATCGCACAGCACGCGGGCGCCTTTCCCGAAAAGCAATTTTTAAGCGTTCTGACTTACGTGCAACGTTCGTGTGTTAAGCCTTAGTTAAGGCAGGTGCATTAGGCAGGGAAACAGTGATTTGAGCAATCAGCTGTCTGGGCTCCATTCAACGTTCGTAAAACATTCACCCTTCGAACTTTCGGCATTGAGTCGGGCACACAGCCTCAAATATGATATTCCAATCGTAGCTACACTCTTATGCAACTGGGCTGTAATAATAGCTTGGGTATTTTAGATGAAATGCACAGTTCGTGGTAAGAATCGCAGTGCTTCTGATGGCCACCTTGTATGCTTGTCGGTATACTAAAACTTATGGATTCGAAAAAGTGCACGTTATAAAGACAACAGCTAGTAAATTGAACTGATAAAGATGCAAGTTTATATAATGAAAAATTCAAGAGTATTCCAAGGACCACCAGGATTCGATATTAAACATAAGAGAGCTATAGTACAATTCTTAAAAAATTATCGGTGCATTTACACCGACGCCTGTCTTCATTTACACCTTTTATAATGTTTATTTACTTATTTCCGAAAACCATTGGTTAATCCACGCTCGTAAGCCGTCTTCTGTTAAAAACAATTTTCTCTTGCCGCCTGCTAGGATCGATTGTTTTCAGAATACGTTTCATACGTGGACGCGCAAACGTTAGGTAGATGATCGGACTCCAAGGGCCATATGCAGACAAACTCCAAGATATCTGAAATCGCATGCTTGATTGTCTGCTAACCGTATTTTCTCGGAATCAGGAGCCTTGCCCTGATTCGATCACAATAATATCAAACTTCTTAAGCCCTCATAATTTTTCCTGAACAAAAACATTCGGCTTTTACACGTAAACGACGTCTGGTATCACGAAAATTTGTTGGTGCCTTTGAGTAATTTTGATGCATGCAGGATTTCTTATGGGAAAAGCCAAAAATTAGCAGCCATCTCCTCGACCTCCGCAAGGTTATTTCTGAACAAATATCTACGCAGTGACATTGTTCTCACCCCAAACATGTGCACAGCAGCAGTGCGAGATTTTTCTGTCATTGAGTTATTTACAGCATTGCGACAAAGAGCACTGAAAAAAAATTACCTTCCAGGCGTCTTGGTACTGGCCAAGTCTTCCTTCATCCGCCCAAAGTGGGTGTTCTTCCTGCGGAGAAGTGGCTCGCGCTTCAGAGAACGCCAGTGCTAACACGGTAAGAACAACACAAAGCTGCATCTTCGACCAGTGCCTCGGTACTCTGATGAAGACATTGCCCGGCTCCCTAGCTCATGGGTATTTATACCAAGCAATTTGTATGGTAGACAATGGCAGGGATCGTTAAAAAATGGGGGTTTGAAGCGCTTGTTAGCGCGTTATTTAACAGACAGATGCGAACATACAGGCACTGCATCACTCTTCCAAATGGTGATTACTTGATGTACATACGCAAAAGCCTGGCTAAAGCACCACAGCACACGGCAGTTTTGATCTTAACAGCTGTCATGTTGTTTGTAGCGTCAGTACCAAGCCTTGCTTTTCAAGTTCATTTAATTGCTAGCAGTCTTTGTGTCTGAAGAAAACAAAGTGCTTCGTTTGAGTATTTTTTCTAAGCTGTACCTTATGCTAAATTAAACAAAGTTCTTCAAATAGCTGTACAGTTATATGGTACAATTACAGAATTTCTTATATAACAACTTCGCACGAAAAATGGTATTCTGAGTCGTTGCTGACGCCCCTAATGCGACTAGCCTAACGAATGTCGATTGGTATATTTGTCTCTCCTTGCGCGGCAAGATATTTTCAAGCAGAAGCTGTTTTCCTAAACTTGTTAGATTGCCTTATTTTTGCCTTCTCTTTTATTTTTGCCGCGATATTTTCATACAAAGCGCCGATATGGGTAACCCTAGTTTCCCCCAATATACTTTAAAGACCGAATACCATGCACCATTTTGTCGCTTATCAACCCGATCTAAGCAGCCCATATGAAATTTTCTTTTAATTAAGAACTTGGGCATTATGGAGAATGGGAGCTGCCCACACTGAGCTCCCGTTTAGTCTAGTGCAGCAAGCCGACAATGTCAAGCAGCCGACGGCAAGCAGCCATTATTGACACTGAAATGTCTGCGCTGCCTTGTGATGGAGGGCCTTCTATGTTCCACTCAGGTCGCAGCAGTCGGCAGCCCTCAAGGTGTGCAGGCTACAGCTGTGGCGGCCTGTGACTTACAGTGATTGTGTCACTGCCTGTCGTGCTTGCTACGGACCGCATTTCTCTGCTGCTTTCATTCTTTTACGCCCCCCTCATCCCTCTCCCTCAGTGCAGCGTGGCCAACCGGAATATTTTACTGGTTAACCTCCCTGCCTTTCCTCTGCCACTTCTCTCTCTCTCTCCGACAATGTCTGGCCGTAGTGTGAACATTCGATGTGAGGGTTTCGAGCTATAAAAAATTTTAGGGAGCCGCAGGTAGTTCAGAAGGTCGCAAACTGTTGTGTACTTCCTTGCCCGAAAGCTGAGTTGTTCCTGCGCATAGTTATTTTTCAGTTTGTTGAAGTGCGAGAGCGTAACGCAAGTGAATTTTGTAGTTTTGTAAAAGTGCTTCGAATTAATGCACCAATCACCTATGATACTACGCTGTGGACCCGAATGATAAAAATTAACGACTACAAGCAATGGGAAGAGGTTAGGACGGTGGCAACCTGTTGAGTTCGGACTCGATACGGATGGGGTAGGGACGACAGACTGCTTCATTGTAGAGACGCTCCATTTTTTTGGAAACTTTTGCATACAGCCAGCATTCTGCCGCATCTAGACTTGAAGTCCCCTACCAGCTAATGATCTGGGTAGCCTCCGGGCGCGCATGTTTTCAGTTCCGCTGACAGAGCGATTTCGTGCGGTAGGCCCCATTTGAGCTCACAAAGACGCCGCGGTGGCTCAGTAGTTACAATGCTCGGCTGCTGAACCGGAAGACGCAGGTTTGATGCCGGACGCAGCTGTCGGATTTCCATGAAGGCAAAATTCTAGATTTTAGAGGCTCGTCTCAGGTTTTGCTAAAAAACACAAGGTGATGGAAGTTATCCGGAGCTTTCCAATACGGCGTCCCTCATTGCCTGAGTGGTTAGGGACGCTTGGGTTAGCTAAGAGTTTTCTCTAACTGAGCCGACATTTACGCGGCAGCGGCCGTATGGTACCCGAAATGGTAGCGATGTTAGATGTACGAATTTGGCCTGAGTAAGTCCTAGCAACTCTGATATGGGACTCACGTACGCTAACAGAAGGTGATGTTCGTATTAGAGGGGTTCAGGAAGCGCCACTTGCCCAAAAAGGACCCAACAACTTGTGCCATTTGGCTCGCTTAAAGCTCTTAATTTAAGAACAAGCGTGTACGTAAACTTACAGATGTTCTCGCCCGGCTTGTACACCTCGAAAAACCGCTAGGACTTCTATTACTTTTATAATTTACTATTTT
This sequence comes from Amblyomma americanum, assembly GCA_030143305.2. Lineage (NCBI taxonomy): Eukaryota > Metazoa > Arthropoda > Arachnida > Ixodida > Ixodidae > Amblyomma > Amblyomma americanum. Next base: position 19,686 of record JARKHS020030590.1, on the reverse strand, counting down.
TCTCATGAGACATCCAGGCTTGGAAAAAAAATTAGGGACAAGTGCAAGTGCCACAAAATAGGGCAAGGCATCCAGGCTATGTCAATTGATAAGGCGCAGCTATGCGGCCTCAATATCGCGATGAGACATCTAGTTTGTCCTTCTACCACTGCAAAATACTGTCAGTCTTCGTCATATCTTGCTTAAAACTGATTGATTTTTCATTTAGGAGGCAGTTTTGATTAAGATGGGTTGGAAGCCTTACCAACACTCGGCATCCTTTTATGACATTTTTGCCCGTGTTCGAAGAGTAACATGCTAAAAAAGAATTACAGAGCACGTGGTCCAGGTTTTTATCGGTTTGATGCCTTGATTTTAACTTTATTCTGAAGCACAGTATAGGAAACTCGCAAATATATTTTTCCCGCACTTGCCTGCTTTTATTGTATGTAATTTTGCTTTCATACTATCATTTACCTTGTGCGGAATATTTATGAACTGATATCTTCGCTGACAATGCCGTCGTCAGCGAAGTCCTAATACCACATTTGGAGTGACGCAAGAACAAATATCTATGATAAATGTTAGCAAAAATGCTGGCCTTAACACGGATCCCTGCGGTTCTCCAGAGCAAACGCCTAACATACTGGATTTGGAACTTTTCAATTCGACGTAATGAGAACCGTAGAAGACGTAGGCCTTGACCAATTAAACTATTTTCCTATTGATTCCTTGCATACTCGAGATATTAGTTCAATATATATTTCAGATATATTGTCACCAGGGCCCGATGGTGTGACGTACTCCGCACTTGCCAACCTTAGCCAAGAAGCTCGACGGGCTCTTTTGGTCACTTATAACAAGTCATGGCCTGCTGGCATAGTTCTTCATCATTGGAAGACTAGTCGTCGGTTCTACTTCTTAAACCGGAGAAATAACCGCTCGACTTTTCATCATACCGTCCTACTGCACTCGCCAGCTGCGTCGGCAAAGTCATGGAAAGAATGCTACTCACACGCGTAGAATGGTGCTTGGAGCGATATCAGATTTATCCAACCTTCATGTCTGGGTTCCGACGGGGCCGCTCTTCTATCGACAACGTGTTCGGCCTTGTAACGTCGCTGCAACACATCGGTACAAGTTTGAAAAGATTGACCGTGGCATTGTTTTTGGATATCAAGGGCGCGTACGACAACGTAACGCATCAGGCCATTTTAGACGCAATGGAAGCTGCTGAGATCGGAGGCCGCACGTTCGGCTGGATACACAGCTATTTATAAGAGAGGTCGTTTTTTGTACTCACAGCAGACGGACTAACGTCCTTAAACCGAAATTCGCGCGGAGTACCTCAGGGTGGAGTGCTGAGCCTAGTTCTCTTCAACCTTGTTCTCATCGGCCTGGTCGACGTATTGCCACAATCTGCTCAGATCTCTATATATGCAGATGACATCTGTATTTGGGCATCAGGGGTGACCCGTCCTCAAGTTCGTGCAAGGCTTCAAAAGGCGGCATCGATATTGACATCTTATCTTCGCTTGCAGGGCCTGAACATTTCGACCGAAAATTGTTTCCTTGTGGCGTTCACACGCAAAATAATGTCACGTTACACCATTAGCATCAATGGCGAAGCCATTCCCTATTAGAGAAGTCACAGATTTCTTGGTGTTGTCATCGATAGGAACCTCTCGTGGAGTCCACATATCTACGACATGAGAAAGAGAGACTAATTGCGATTGTCCATGTCCTCTCCTTCCTCGGGGGAAAGTCCTGGGGCGCATCAGTGCGCTCTATGCTGCAACTGTACCGTTCCCTATTTCTGGGCTACATGCGGTACAGTCTTCCGAAATTCAGTTCCATTAGAAAGACAAATATCAAAAGTCTTCAAAGTGTGCAAGCGCAAGCTCTCCGTATCTGCCTTGGACTGCCTAGATATGCATCAACAGCAACAACTTTTCTTGTTGCACGGGAACATCCTGTTACTACATACATTGCTGTTGACACGATGAGAACACATATTCGGCACCTCACACGGGTTCACTGTCATCACCTCGCAACACTCCCAATAATTCGGTCGCGTACTGCATTCGCCAAAGTCATTGAAGCCCATCGCGCATATCTTCCATCGGTGTTCACCCCTGCGTCAAGACCGTGCTCACCCTTAAGGGGTCTTCATGAACCTCGGGTTCACCTTTATATTCCTGGCATTACGAAGAAAGCTGGTGTATCACTGCCCGCTCTCAAACAACTGACATTGAATCACCTACATTCTTACCACAGTCACCGCATATATGTTTACACAGATGGATCAGTTCACTCGACCAGTTCTGCGGGGTCGGTGGTGATACCGGCCAGATCCATCTTCATGAAAGTGAAAACGACCTATCCTACATCTTCAACTGGTGCGGAACTCGCAGCCTTGCGCGCTGCGGTTGAGTTCGTCAGTCGAGAACCTCCACATGACTGGACGGTTTTCACCGATTATAAAGGAGCCCTTCAAGCACTGCAAGCTGCGCTGCGCCGCGGGTCGCTGGAACAACTTCTTGCCGAGATCCGTCTATTGTACCACGGCACCGTATCCAAAGGTCATGACATCATTTTTCCATGGCTGCCAGGACACTGTGGTATTAACTGTAATCACCAGGCCGATGCGGCTGCGTGTTCTGCTCACGACAGACTTCCAGTGATGATCCCAATATCAAGACCTGATGCTGCGCGTGGGCTACGCCCTTTGGCGCTGGAGCTCACACTTTCAGCGTGGAACACAGGAGAGTTTTGCAACCTCCAGCTAGCTCAAGGCACTCGACGCTGGACTGCGCCTTCATCTTCCACGTAACTTAGCACGTCGCGAAGCAACATTGTTATGCCGTTTATGGATCGGTGTTGCTTTTACCAACCACTATGCTTTCCGGATGCGGATGGCCGACAGCCCTGCCTGTGAAAGCTGTGGTTGGGAGGAGACCATCGCTCATCTTCTCTGTGAGTGCCCTGCCTTTGCGAGTGCAATACATACACTGTGTTGTGCCCTGGACAGCCTCGATCCTCGCCCATTAATAGAGCAAAAGACCCTCGGTCCGTGGTCACGCAGTCGACTGTCATCAATGCATACAAGGCGCTCTTTGCCTACTTCAGATCGACTGGATTGAGTGACAAATTGTGACAGCGTTTTCCGTGTGTGTGTGTTATGCCTTTTTACCATATTTCTTCCTTCTTTTAGCCCCCAATTCCTCTTCCCCAGTGCAGGGTAGCCAACTGGAACCCCTTTCTGCTTAACATCCCTGCCTTTCCTTCCTCCTCTTTAACTATCTTCATCTATCAGATATATTGGGAGCTCATATTAAGTACGGTATCTTACTTCCTGAAACTGCGTTTCACAAATACAGAATACGAGAAGCAGAAACCTACAACACCCGCTGCAGCTCTGAGCTTAGTATTTATTCGTTCTGTTTGCCTCGACTCTTTTCGCGCGGATGCGTCCGGCTTTCCTATGATACACCGAAGTACTGGCGTCGCAAAAACTTGAAAATGTGACTTTTAAGAATTATGAAATGCTTCAAACTTAGCAGGTCTGCTAAATTAGCAAGGGGCATGAAACATATGAATAGCATAAGGTGTTTTTCAATTTTTTTTTCGGTCTGTGCATTGTTTTCATCGTTAGTACTGCTTCGCCATTGGTTTTTGGACGATGGTGATTGTTCTCCCTGGAAGACGAATTAGTCACTGGATGTACACGTGCAGCTACAAAACGTAGTTCTGGTGCCAGATACCAGAGGCATGCTTAGAGACTATTGGCTTAAGAAACAGCGCTAATATCGCCTTTAGCTGGCGTGCACAAATGCATTTCATAGAAACCTCATTAACTCTCGTCGCCCAACTTTTTTGCTTCTTTCTTTCGCGATGGATGCTTCTTTATTTTTCAATGCATTCTCCGTATGTCAAGTGCAGCGCTGACTTGTGTCGTTTCTCTCGACGTCTCTGGCGCCGCGTGATAGAGATAAAAGCGCAGCGGGCAGCCCCACTTATTGTTATCGCGGAAACACATCGAGTCATTATTTGAGTCGTCAGCGATGTCTTATACCATGTAAAGGTCAAGTGTAATCCAGTGTAGTGCTCTTCTCAACAATGCAAGGTGACTCTGCATAGCTTTCGCTCTGGAATTTTTCTTCGAAATTGTTTCCTTCCAAGTCTGCTTGCTTATCCAGAGAATTTTTTATAAGTTAAATTAACATGACAAAATATTGCACGTTCTAACTCATCTAGCTGCGCCCGATGATCAGTGCCAGTTTCAAAAATACTATTATATTGGCGATTATCAGCATGACTAAATATCGCCAGATATCAGTTTTTGGGCTCTTAACTTTTGATCGCATCATCGATTACCTTCGGAAAGACCATGTTGGGCTGGTATCCCGAGTACCATTTCTTACAGGATTAGTTTCGTTATCGGGGTTTAACGTCCCAAAGTGACTCAGGCTATGAGCGACGCCGTAGTGCAGGGCTCGGGAAATTTCAACCACCTGGGGTTCTTTAACGTGCACTGACATCGCACAGCACACAGGCCTCTAGAATTTCGCCTCCATCGAAATTCGACCGCCGCGACCGGGATCGAACCCTCGTCTTTCGGACCAGCAGCCGAGCGCCATAACCACTCGGCCACCGCGGCGCTCTTACAGGATTAGGAGTAAAGTTATGGCTCCCTGCCTCCACATCAAGGTAGTCGCCGTCCTGAAAATCATCCAGTGTCCGCTTACACATGACTACACCTTCAGACTGCGCGTGCCAAGCGCGTCGCCCCAATTTAAACGTTACCAGGTTTCGCAGGTCGCAAAAATGGGCCCAAAGCTAGAAATTCCATTTGTAGAAACATGCTGAAGAGTGCATAGCGCGGCATCCAGCACGCGAGGTAAGGTGCAGCCGACGGAGCTATGATAAAATCACTTTACGTGACGTGCACATTGTGCCTGTTTCAGGAGCCTTACGGATACAAGCGTGCAGGAACGTCGTGGTCTGAACATTTCACATATACAGGAGGCCAAATCACGAAACATGCAGCGGGTCAAACATGCGAGGATTTCTGTCGAGCACTTGCTGCAAACGAGCAGCTTGGAAAGATGTTCATCTGTATGACAGCCCATATCAAAAAGCTAAATCAGTCCCTGTAGCCCTTCTAAATCAGAAATACATTGCAACAAGCATGTGAAGAAATTCTATTTTAAAGGCGCATACTGGGCCAGCTACCGCTGAGCATCTGCATTTCCACGGTTGTTATTGCCATTCAATGCGCGCAGTGTTTTAACTTGTTTTCTGATTCAGTAATTACTTAAGACCACTCTGGAGATTTCTAAGGTATTAACGTGATATCGTTAAGAAGCTCATGTAGCAGAAAATCCGGCGATGGTGTTGACCGTGAGTGAAAAATGGCCGAAAAAGCTTAAGAGAAGTGACATAGGAGGCATGTGGGGCCACCTAGGTCACGTGACCTTGCGACTCCATCAAAGTCTCCCCCCGAATTGTGAGCAGACTGCCTACCATGCCAGGTGGCAGGTAAATAAATGATTGGCCGCTCGGTAAAAGCAACCTCGGTCTCATAAGGCCGACCGGTGGCAAGACCTGCCATTCCAGGGTAGTGGCGCATCGTTTAACCGCTGCACCACTGCGCAAGGTGTGGTGGGAGGACTCCCGGGGGTCTATGAATGTTATGTACAGAGGGACCAATCCTGCATATATTGGAATTAGCCATTAGGCTATCACGTGATATAGTTAAGTTCGTTGAGGGCAGGTCAAGAGCGCGCAGACTGTAATTTTTCATTTCTTTTATCGAAAATAGATAATAGGAAGCCATACAGAATAGAAATAATTCGCCATGAGGACACACCTGGCCCCAGCGCATGCTAGCATTCAAACTGCGGGCACATGAAACCGAAACCGGAAGTTCCAGACCCAGCTTCTGCGTGCGCTACAATCAATTGGAGCATTGAGCCATGTGCGAGTGTCCACTTTTTATCAATCCAATTGTCTATGCGCAAAGTTCGATGGGTTGCAAAAGAAAAATAGTTGAAAAAACACGCTACCTTGAAATACCCGACATCGCTCCTTTTATTTCCTTTTTTTTTTGTGTCCGCGATGTCTCATTAAAAGCCGCGGGTGAATTGGCTGTCAGTGCCTTAACTATAACTTAACGCAGATCATGTCGCGTGATTTGTATGCTCAGGAAGAATGCGTTGAGTCTGTTGACTCACTTCCAAAACTGTGCTCAGATTGGCATTAGCCTTTCACTTTGAGACTGTGAACGCGCACACTTTGTTCTTTTACAATGGGCTTGGCAACGCAATCACTTTTCTTTAGTATTTCGCGGATTTCATTAAATACTTGAAAAAGGACCAGGCAGATGACAGTTTTCTACAAAAGACTTGAGTGGTCCTTTCGTAACCCCCTGTGCAACTTCATGAAATGCACGTGTTCCTAAAACAATCATTAAAATATGCACTCTTCAACTTAGTTAAATAACTAATTAGGCATAATTTGAAAAAGACTCTCAGGAGCGCCGCACGATAAGAAACAACAAGTTGTTGGTCTCACCCACCTAAGGTGCCCCAATTTACGTCACGTGAAGCACGCTGAACGTGCAGGTGCATTTGGATATAGGAGACGATATGTATACAGCTGGAGTTAGATTTGGTCGCAAATAAACAACAGCATACGTGATCACTTGCTGTACGTGTAATGTATGAAGAGGCACTTGACAAGAAGAAAAAAAGGTATAGCTCAGATTTTAAAAAATAGAGAAAACGCATCTGCCTTCTCAAGCGGCGAAGCAAAGGTTCGTAGCTTTTTATCGCTGTAATTTTTTTTCGTATTTTACTTTGCTTGTGAGTATTATGTGCTTATGGCTCTTGCTCGCGTTTTTGTTTATAAACACGTCCTTATTTCTTAAAAGATTCGAAAGCTGTAACCAATCACAATTTTATTCCTTTTGGTTTGCTTTTGCTTTTTCCTTGCGCGTTGCTTTAATACCTGACTCGGAATTCGTGCATTGCTAATTAGCGCGTCGAGTCACGTCCAGCTAGTCTAGACACACGGGCGGGCCACATGATAGTGGCTAACGCCAACCTGTCTACCTTTTCCTGTGTAAAATGAAGCGAATTCTTCGCTCCACCGGCGAATCATATTATTGATGAATGACGTTTGGAAATATCCTACCCTAATTTCTTGCCTCATGTATCATATATAAAACACTCGAAGAGGCCAATTGTCAAGCTAGTTTTGGTTTTCGTTCCAAGGTTTTTTTTATTTTCACAGCAACAATTTTATTCCAGCTTCGGAAAAAAACCACAGCACACGACCACAAACTTTACTCTAGTGTTTCGAGCCGTTTTGGTGAAATCGATCACCAAGCTCTGTTTCCCGCTTCAAAAAGCGCTCAGTTGTATTGAATGTTATATTTATCTTCTTTTGCGACTTCTTTTATCTGTAAGTCGCGGTGTGACACGGCGCATTATGATTAGAAATCAGCCATTCAATGCATGGAAAATTTGATAAGTGTGGTTCCACATATCGCAATTAATGTGGCGGTAGTTGTTAAGCATCATTTAGAAATTGTCCGGTAGAAATGTCTCGTGAGTTTCTTGTCGCACACGCTACGCGGCGAAGTTCAATTGGTTACTTAATAATTTTTCTCTTTTTGCTGCAATGATCTTAATGCTAATGATCACATCGTGCATCTGTATGCATCATAAAATCGGAAGGTCATCTTGTAAAAGCTGGGGAGGAGTTTATTTCAATCCAGTGCAAAATTTTCGTCCAATAGGAGCGCCATGTACAGTTCCGCTATGACTCATTAGTTCACTGGAGAACAGCGCCACGGAGCACATTAAGGATGCTTTAGCTCTGCCCCATTAGGTTGCCAAGCAGCGTTGCTCAACCTGCAACATCAGTACGGCAGCAAACGTCACAATAAATTGTCCCTAAATAAAATATGGCCGGCAGGATTGCTAAATTACTTAATTGTTGTCAGGTGAAAATACATTGCATCATAAAACTGCTTGCAGTCTTGCTTGTAAGTTTTGTGGGTGTTAAAACAAATTACAGGTTTTGCAGCAAAAGGTTCCACGGGATTAAAAACCACGGACGGGTCGCTCTATTCGCAGGCGATGATTCTGCACTGGTGTTGTTGGAAGAGAAACCAATGGTTTGCCATGCTGTGGATGATTTAGGCAGCCTGGCTACGGCGATGAGTGAAAAGCCACTATTCGCACATTATGGGCCTATATTGGCAATTGGCAGTAACCTGACTGAACTTCGGGCCATTTCATGCGTGGACGAAGAGCCATCCTTAGAGAAAGTAGCGCTTTGTCCAAATTCCAATGAAGGACAAATGTTGGTGTCTATTTTTGACACTGTTAAGCCAGCCGTGGTCCATTAATGGCGCGCTGCTTGGGTACATATCCTCCATACCCCCCTGGCCCCGCCTCGAAGAGAGAACGCCCTTGTTCGAAAGAAGTACAACACAAAAGAGAACAATAAAATAACAAGATTGCACTTAAGTATGCTTATGAGCGGAAATGAGAAACATTTCCTCACCTTCTCTTTCTCGCTCCATTTAGCATTTTTTTCTGTACTTTTAATTATTTTGTTCTTTTTTGCTACTTTTCTTGTTGTTGTTTCATAATTGGTTTCGTTCTTTATTTCATTAATTTTATTTTGCATGTTAAACATTGTATTTTTGTTATTTATTTCCTATTTTTGTATAATTTTAATTTCTGGTTTTCTATTTTATTACATACAGGTTGCTTAAGAACCTTTGCTTAATGAACTTTTACATTTTTCTTTTATTTACCATGCAACTTATGATTGACAGTTCGTGAGTCCAACTTCCGTCCACGCCACTCACGAGCCAAGAAAGGCTTACGCCTTAAAACGCTGCGGGATGGGGCGTACAACATTCTTATGTACAAGCAACGCGGTTGTCCGGGCGGAGTCGGGAAACAAAATGTTCAGGAATGATTCAGAGTCGGAGATCCGTTGGGACAAGCGGGTGATAGAGCCGTCGGGTGATAGAGCCTTTGCAAGGGGCACTACAGCTGGGCACTGGGAAGCTCGGTGCGAGAGAATGCCGAAGCGAACGACGCACTGCTCAAAAGAAAATGTCATGCCTGAGGTGGCACTGAAGAATCATTGCTTGTCAACTGTGATCTGCACACGAAATCGTCGAGGGAGTTTCGAACGCGGTGCGTCCACAGTGGTGCGTCGGACAGGGAGCGCTGCGCATGCCAGCCCAACGTTGCGCGTGTGCGCGTGCGAATGGTGTGTAAGAGGCGACGGCGGCGAAGAGCGTGGCGAGCACGAGGAGCGGAGAGCGGACGTGTCAGTAAACCGAGGCGTGAAGGGAGACAGCGCAGCGGAGATCGGGTCATTTAAGCGTGGAGGTGGTAGCCCTCGGGCGTTGGATCCGTGCTACCGTGGACCTCCCTTGGATGACCGACGTAAGCCTCCTGCGTTCCTTGCAAGCGTGGAGGTGGCAGCCGATGGACTGAGGGTCCGTGCTGCCGAAAGCACCCTTGGATAGCCTGCAATAAGGTTCCGGTGTTTCGGGCCGCCCTCGACGGGTCCTGGCTACGCTTCTTCTGCTGCTGCAAAGTTCTTCGGGCTCTTGACGGGAGACCACCGGCGTCTTGTATTCCTATCCGCTCCTACCACCGCCTGGCTCCCTTCCGCCGCTTCCTTCGACGCATCGCCAGCGACGCGTCGCACTACATCGACCCGCGTTCGCCCTGTCTGCAAGGCATCCCTACTTCACCTGGACGCTCAATATCTGGTGAACGCTTTCCTTTAACCTGTAGTGTTGTACGCGTGTTCAGCGTGTGTTTTATTGGTGTTTTCGTTTCTTATTGGCTCTTTTCCTTTAAAATATAAACACGGGTTCGTTTTGTTTTGGTTGATCTGTTTGTTCTTATTTTTGAACCTACACGCGATAGCGTTCCCTTTCGGAAATTCGGGGACGCGTTACGAATGAGTGACAATTGGCGTCCGCGCTAGAGGACGAAGGCGTTTAACTTATATTGAAGGATTTTTTAAGTATAAGGAAACGATGAGCACGATAAAAGAGTTGAGTTAGGGAAAGAGTTGGGGTTGAAAAGGCGGTAGCAGAACCCGAACGAGAGCTTGCAAAGTCGCTGGCAGAGGCTGAAGAACGTAGATTGCAGATGCAATTAAGGCTCGCAGGAGCTGGTGGGAGTAATCGAGAACCTGCACCGGGGCCGTCAGTAGCGCTCAGCCCACACAAGTTGATCCCGCATTTCGATGATCGCAGGGATGAGTTGGATGCTTACCTCAAATGATTTGAGCGCATCGCAGAAGGGCACACCTCGCCCAAGGAAAAATTGGCTACAGCACTCAGTATGTCTTTGAATGGGGAGGCTTTCCGTGTGCTCGGTCGATTGTCTCTCACAGATTCAAAGAATTATGATAAGGCAGAACTAGCCCTGCTCCAACATTTTCAGTTCACAGCAGAGGGTTATTGCGAAAGGTTTCGTGAAAGTAAGCCGCTAGATAAAGGAACAGGCAAGCAATGCGCGGCACGTTTGGTCAGTCTTTTTGATCGATGGGTCGAGATGTCGGGAACGGCCACAACGTACATGGATTTATGTGTCTTGGTGGTGGCCGAACAATTCATGGGGAACTGTCATAGTCGTCTGGCGATTTTTTTTTTTGCGAAAGAGACTGCAAGACGCTGGAGGAAATGGCTGAGGCAGCAGACAACATTCGAGAGGTCCAGCGGCACAGAAACTTGTCTTCGTTCAAAGACTCGTTCGAGGTGAGCATTTCGAAAGAGAAGGATTTATCATCAAGTAGACAGTCGGGAACGTGCCTCATTTGTAACCGACCTGGACATAAGGCTGCAGACTGTCGCTCTAAACCGAAACAACTTTATTGCGTTTCTTGCCGAAAAAACCTGGAGATAAGGCTACCGACTGTCGCTCTAAGTCAAAACAGCTTTATTGCGGTTATTGCCGAAAAACACGGCGTGATATAAGTTCCTTCTCAAGGAACCAGAAGCAATCGCCCTGTTGAGTTCAGCTAGAGTGTGTTTCGCCTGAAACGGTGTCCACAACAGCAGGGAGGCTTCAAGTAGCTGAGGATAAGGTGGTGATCGGACTTGTCCGGAAAAAGCCTGCAGACGCACAACACATGCCTGTCCTAGAGGCAGAGCTCCGAGGCTTACCCGTACATGTTTTGCGGGACACGGGGAGCAATACGGTGGTTGTGCGGAGAGCCCTAGTTCCTGGCTCAGCTCTCACTGGCTCGAGATCTACGGTGTTCCTTGTTTATGGCAGTAGTCTGGAAGTTCCCGAGGCAGAAGTTTATATCGCTTCCCGTTATTTCACTGACACGGCCCTGGTAAAGAGCATAGAGACACCATTGTACGATGTCATAATCGGAAATATACTAGAGGACCATGAGCCGTCAAATCCAGGTATTAATTGGAAGAGATCGGAGGGGCATTGCTAAATTATGGTCTGGCATGGTCGATGACGAGGTTGCCAGTGAAAACGGTGAGGGCGAGGGCACAGAAGTGGCGTTGGCTAGAAGGGAAGTTTCTGGATGAAGGAGAGAAAATGCAGCTTCAAGCGTTAGTCCCATGAGGTTCACCAAGGAGATGTTAGAAAAAGAGCAAAGAGAGGATGGGTCATTGAAGGCGTGTTGGGTGTAAGTAGGAAAGGTGTTTTATTGCACACACGGTACCTCGCACTCGTATCCTGTCGAAAACGGTTTGTTGTACCGCCTCTATCATCTCGCCTCTGGCAGAGAGGTTCGACAGGTAGTTCTTCCCAAGTCTTACCGGTCACAGGTGTTAAGGCTTGCCCACGATAGCCCGCTGGCGGGGCATCAGTGCATTAAGCAGACTACAGATCGAGGTCTGGAAGAATTCTACTGGCCGGGAGTGCAGGAGGAGATTAAAAGGTATGTCAGGTCGTGCGACTCGTGCCAAAGGACGTGCCCGAAAGGCAAAGTAGGAAAAGCTCCGTTGGGACGCATGCCTCTTATCGACACTTCATTTGATCGGGTCGCTGCCAATATTGTCGGTCCGGTGTCGCCACATCGGTGAAAGGGAATAGATATACTCTCGCTCTACTTGATTTTTCCACGTGGTATCCCGACGCCGTGGCTCTGCCAAAGATACATTCAGCAACCATGGCAGAAAGTTTGGTGGAGATGTTTTCACGAATAGGTTTTCTGAGAGAGGTCCTTTGTTGCCAGGGCTCCTGTTTCACTTCCGAAATGATGAGAGAGCTTAATGATCTCTTGGCTGTGAAACATCTCAGCACGACCCATTACCATCCAATGTGCAATGAGATGGTGGAAAAATTTAATGGCACACTCAAGCAGATGCTGCGGAAGCTCAGTCAGGATGAGCCCAAAACATGTGATCATTATATCGCTCTGCTTGTGTTCGCATACAGACAGGTGCCACAGGAGAGTCTTGGGTTTTCTTCGTTTGAGTTGATATTTTGCCGACATGTGCGAGGACCGCTCGCAGTTCTCAGAGAGCTCTGGACAAGGCAAGAGCTGTGAGAAGACAGGAAGACGACATATGGTTAAGTTCTCGATCTAAGAGAACGTCTCGAGCAAACTGTGAGAGCTACACATCAAAATGTGTTTCGTGGCAATCTCAGAAGAGATACTATGACAGGAGCAGCAAGAAGCGGCATTTATGCTTTGGAGATCATGCCCTCATTCTTTTGCCGAATAGCCAAAATAAACTCCAGAAGCAGTGGAAAGGTCCATTCGTGATTTTTGGCAAAAAGAACGACGTGGAATATTTGATCGACTTGGACCACACTAAGAAGTCCACATCAATATGCTCAAACGGTACGAAGACCGTGCGTCCCAAGAGACCGTGCAGGCGTCATCTTTCGTCGTAATCGAAGAAGGTGACTCATAAGAACAACAGCCTACCCTTAGCACGGACCACGGTAAAGGAATTGAAGCCATGCAGATCTCCACCGAGCTCGAAGACGACAACCATCAGGAGATTCAGAGCTTACATGACACGTATGCAGGCGTCTTTGCCGAGATTCCCGGAAGACTAATCTATTGGAGTGTCAACTGAGGCTGTCTACATCTGAAGTCGTGAATACCCCGCAATACCCGTTGCCTTTTGCCATGAAGGACGTGGTCGAAAAAGAGATAGACGAGCTGATCAATTTAGGGGTCATTGAACGTTCAAAATCGCCATACAATTCCCGCCTTGTTCTGATTAAAAAGAAAGACAACACCTAAGGGACTTGCATCGACTTTCAACGCATCAATGATGTTCTTGTGTCTGATGCAGAGCCCATTCAAAGGACAGATGTTATATTTATCGAGGTTGCAACCAAGGTGTAATTCTTGAAATTTTACCTTGCCAAAGGCTACTGGTAAGTACTCTTGGCGGAAGCTTCGAGACAGAAAACAGCGTTCTCTACCCAATACGGTCACTATCAGTTCGTCTACATGCCCTTCGGCATTGACAGCATCGGTTATCTTTACGCGCCTGATGCGCATTCTGTTACAAGGCATAGACAATGTCGTTCATTACATCGACGATGTTGTCATAGCGACCTCTAGTAGGAAGAACTTTTTTGGACTTTAAACAGGCTATTTAGCAGGCTGCGCGAGGCTGGCCTCACGATCAAGCCGCAGAAGAGTGAAATCGGAGCCACTAACATCCCTTTTCTTGAACACCAGTTTCGAGAAGGGACCATACAACTGTTGGAAACGGTGATGGAAAAGCTTGTCAACGTACCGCTTCCAAAGACGAAGAAGCCAGTGCATTTCTTCTTAGGGCTTGTCGGATACTACCGCGATTTCATTCCTGGCTATGCCGACAAAGTACAACCGCTCGTGGAGATGACACGCAAAAATGAGCGCAACCTTGTCTCCTGGACAGCACAGTGACAAATAGCTTTTGACGAGCTCAAGAACGCATTAACCTACAGGCCCGTATTAAGAGCTCCAATTCTCAGTAAACAGTTCGTGCTTCGCACAGATGCTTCCGAGGTCAGCATAGGCGCCGTTCTCCTGAAGGAGCATGATGAAATCTTCCACCCGGTATCATATGCGAGCCAGCAGTTGTTAGCTAGCGAATTTCGCTACTCAGCGATTGAACTTGATTGTTTGGCGATAGTCTGGGTGGTTGAGAAATTCCACATATTCTTGAACGGGACGTTCTTCATCATTCAGACAGACCACCAACTCTTGTAATATTTAACAAAGGCAAAACACTTGAACAGCAGGGTACTGCGTTGGAGTTTAAAATGACAAGAGAATGCCTTTCGCGTAGAATACATCAAGGGCTCCGAAAATGTGGGCGCCGATTACATGAGTCGTTTGTAAATTGCCGTAGGGTGATGCCCAATGTACAGTGCTACTACCCGGTGTTCGCATTGCTTACTTGTGCAAATGCAGTGCGGTAGTGTTTATGGGTCATTTTTCTTTCTTCTTCCTTCGTTCTCCGGTTATGGGTTATTCAGTGTGTACATATTCACCTTCACGGTACAGACATATTTAAAGTTTGTGTCCGATATTTTGTACTCTTTTTATTCCCCCTTTTGTGAGATGTATAAGGATTGACCCTATGTTCAGTCTGTGCGAGTTTCTATGTGCCTCCATGCGTCACTGTGTAAAGTGCCTTCGGTGACTTCGCCGGCGTCTAACTTGTCCCATTACCTCTTGAACACAAGCGTTGTGTGCACCAACGGCAGTTTTTTTCTACGTGAAAAAACTTTTCCAAAGGGGGGGGGGGGGCATATGTGATGTGCACACGAAATCGGGGGATTTGTGAACGCGGTGCATCGACAGTGGTACGTTGGACATGGGAGCGTTGCGCGTGCAAGCCCCGCGTTGGGCGTGTGCGCGTGCCAATGGCGTGCGCGAGGCACACAAGCGCACACCATTGGCACGCGCACCATTGGAAGGGAGACAGAGCAGCGGAGATCGGGTCATTCAAGCGTGGAGGTGCTAGCTGTCGGACGTTGGGTCCGTGCTACCGTGGACCTCCCTTGGATCACCGACGCAAGCCTCCTGCGTTTCTTGCAATCGTGGGGGTGGTAGCCGATAGACTGAGGGTCCGTGCTGCCGAAATGCACTCTTGGATAGCCTGCATTAAGGCTCCGGCGTTTCGGGACGCCCTCGACGGGTCCTGGCTACGCTTCTCCTCTTGCTGCCAAGTTATTCGCGCTGTTGACGGGAGACCACCGGCGTCTTCCTGTGTTCCTCACCGCTCCTACTACCACCTGGCTCCCTTCCGCCGCTTCCTTCTACGCAAGACCAGCGAGGCGTCGCAATACGTCCACTCTCGACCTCCATGTGTTCGAGGCATCCCCGCTTCACCTGGGACGCTCAGTACTTGTTGAACTCTTTCCTTTATTCTGTAGTGTTTTACGCGTGTTGAGTGTGTGTTTTAATGATGTTTTCTTTTCTTTGTGGCTATTTTTATTTCAATTATAAATACGGCTTCGTTTTGTTTTGTTTCATCTGTTTTTGTCTTGTTCGAGCTTGCACGTGATAGCGTTCCCCTTCGGAACGTCGGGGACGCGTTACGAATTTGCGACATCAACAAAGGGTCTGAGTGGCAGATGAGCTTGGCTGACTCGGTGTAGGCGTGATGCCCAGCGCGCGAGTCCAGAGTGAATTTGGTTGGACTTAGCGGATCTGTAGAGTAAAACACCAGTGATGAGGGAGGGAGCACAGGCGGCACAGGTGCAGTGTCTGGGTTTGCAACAGGCCGAAGTGCGGCAGATGGCGCGACTGCTGCCACGGTGATGCGCACTCTGTTCGAACAGGGGCGGATGAGTTGGCGCATACCGCGATGCAGGAGTGCAAGACAACCGAGACAGCACATAAGTAACAGAAGTGTCTAAGAGCATGGACGGCGAAAGTGGGTCCGGTGGCAAAGATTCCTTGAAGAGTAGCGTTCACAGGGGACGTTCAGGTGTGTGTGCACAGGAATTCACAACGCAGGTGGTCGTGACAGGTAGCGGCCGTACGTCCTCAGCGTCTTCTGTGGGGTACAAGGCCTCAGCTGGCAAGGTGTCTATAGAGGTCAGGGCAGGAGGTGGAGACAGGTCGATGGGTTCCAGAGGTTGGTCGAAGGACGGTGTGCTGGTGGGCGTTGGGTCTCTCGGGGCAGTGGTAGCTGTATCGGGCGTGCACTATCTGCTTTATCGTTAAAGCGCACTGACTGCCTTGTCATGTCGCGGCCGTAAGCTGGCCGCTTAGCATTGCTAGTTCCCCGCCCCATCACCTATATAAAGGCGTACCAATAAACCCTACGCGTTTTTCTTGTCCCTTCCACCATGTAGTTGCCTCCGTTCTTAGTTCGACACACATCACTTTACATGGTGTCAGAAGTGGGCCCGACCGACAACGATGGAACATCTGAAGGCGCCGCCACCCTTGTAAATGACCGGCTCTGAAAATTGGAGACGCTTCAAGCAGAAGTTCGACCGGTTCCTGCAGGCAACCACAACGAAGGAACAACCTCGAAGCGGAGCTGCAAAAGCCGCGCTCCTGCTAGGCGTAGGCGGGGATGAAGCGCTCAACGTGTTCAACACGTTCACGTTCGTAGCAGCAGAAAGCAAGGGCGACTACGCAACGCTCGTGGGGAAATGCGAGTCCTACTGTGCCGAGGCGAGCAATGAAGTTCACGAACGTTATGTGTTTCGCTCAAGGAAGCAGGCAGAGGGAGAGCCATTTGAGATGTTTGTCCATGACCTCAAAAAGCAAGCCGCGCAATGCAATTTTGGAGAGCAGCGAAATTAATTGATAAGGGATCCGATCGTCTTTGGCACGAAGGACTGAAAGCTACGCGGGAAAATGCTTCGAGAAAAGTCTTTAACGTTGCTGAAAGCTCAAGAACTGTGCAAGGTCGCATAATTTCTTGTACAACGAAACGAGGTCTGGAAAGCTGTGGACGACCGCTCCGATGCTGTTTCAGGCACGCGCCACCATAGCGAAGTAAAAGTAGTGATGAGTGCAGTAAGCTTTACAGTTGCAAAAACTTCCTTCGATGGCACAGGCCCAGACAGTGCCTAGCCTATGGGAAAAGGTGTTATGAATATCGCAAGCTGGACCACTTCACGTCGTGCTATCCAGAAACGTCTAAAGTTGGCCAAGTGAGCAAAGACAGCAGTGACGATGAATTTGCCATTCTAGAAGTTGGAAATGACAAAGGAAGTACTAAAGACTGGGTAGTGGAAGCTAAAGTTGCTGGAAAAAAATCTTTTTTTTTTCAATGTAGACACCGGGTCGCAGGCCTGCTTTCTACCGTTCTCTGTGTACCGCAAGCTTTGAAAGACTGAAAAGTTACAACCTACAAGAGCGGTGCTGCGAGCTTACACCGCAGGCGTCATAACTAACTTGGGGACGACGACACAGGAAGTAAATATTGGTAACGCATCCACTACCGTGAAGTTCGTCGTAAAGAATAACCGCCAAGCCATACTTGGACTGGGTGCAAGCGAAGCCTTAGGACTTGTCCAGCGCACGGTGGCCACTGTTAGTGCTTCGGAGTACCAAGCTATTAAGGATTTCAAACATGTCTTCCAGAGGAGGCTGCCGGATGCGACCCTACAGTATGGTCATGCAAGCGTCTGCGGTGCCAGTCGTCCAACCAGCCCGGCGAGTCCCACTGTCCATGCGACAGCCACTTCGAGAGGAGCTGCGAAGAATGGAGCGGGCAGGAATCATCGTAAAAGAGGATGGCGCCCCAGACTGGATAAGCCCCTTGGTCTTGGTCAAGAAAAAGGATGGAAACATAGGGTTTGCATGGACCCAAGAAAAGTAAAGGAGCACGTAAAAAGACAGCATTACCAGGTCCCAAAGCGTGAGGACATGGAAGGGAAATTGGCCGGCGCAGCCTATTTTAGCCGTTTGGCCGCTAATTTTGGGTTTCACAAGATACCACTTGATGAGAAGACGTCCAAAATATGCACTTTTTCTACCCCCTTTGGAATATACCGCTATCTTCGGCTGCCGTTCGGCATGTCATCGGCTCCCGAAGTGTTTCAGAAACAAATGAGCGAAATATTCGATGGCCTTCCAGGCGTGCATGTGTACATCGACGATATTTTGGTTTGTAAAGCAACCAAACGATAACATGAGCAAAGACTAGGGGCAGTCATGAAAGCTGCTGTCAAAGCAGGACTAACGTTAAATGCAGAAGAATGGAAGTTTGGCGTCACTGAAGTGCAGTTTCTAGGTGATACCAACGCATGCAAAGACATCTCGCCAAACCAGAAACTTGTTTAAGTTCGTTGCTAACGCCCGTGCCCAAGACCAAATCCGATGTTCAACGCACGCTTGGTGTGCTGAAATATTTCGGTAAATACGTTCCGCGCCTGTTTGAGCGAACTGCGTCACTGCGAGCGCTTATCAAACCGCATTCCGAGTTCGAGTGGACTAGAAACCACACGAGAGAGTGGAAAAGTGTCGTAGATTCTAAGCACGACGGCCGTGCTAGCCATCTTTGAACCCCGAAAAGAATCGAAGATCACGTGTGATGCATCAAAGACGGCACAGGTTCAGCGCTGTTGCAGTGTCACAACGACCAATGGCGGCCCGTGGCATAGGTATCTCGTGTGCTAGCGCAAGCTGAGCAGCGTTATGCACAAATTGAAAAAGAGGCGCTCAGGATTTCATTTGGCTGCGATAAGTTTGATCAGTTCGTTTACGGACAAAAGATTCTCATCGAGACGGACCACAAACCTCTCTTGTCCATGGCTGGAAAAAGAATATGTGACATGTCTCCCCGCCTCCAAAGGTGATTTTCAAAATTCTCAAGTACGACTTTGTGTTGCAGTATGACCCGCGAAAGCACCTCATCTTGGCGGTCACGATCGTCTCCGGTTCCTCAAGACGACAGCACTGGCGCCACGGACGACGTGGAAGTGCATGCAGTTGCTGGTTTGGGCTACATGGTCACGGATGCAACTCGTCAAAAGCTGGTAAATGCAGCGGCTCAGGACGACTACCTGCGGGCAGTCATTTCTTGCCTGTTAACCGGCGAGAACATCGAAGGGGAACTAAAACCATTTTCTTGTGAGCTTTCCGTCGTAGATGGTATTTTGTTAAAAGGCACGAAAGTGGTCATACCAAAATGCATGCGGCGTGATATTTTAGCAACAATTCATGCTGGGCACCTGGAACTGCGGAAAGGCAAAGAAAGGGCTCGTCGTCTTGTGTTTTGGCCTGGTCTCAGCAGTGACATCACAGTTTTTATCCAGACTTGCCCCACTTGTGAATTTGCATAAAAACAACCGCAAGAACCACTGATGATGCGCCCAATCTCTGCATGTGCGTGGTATCGAGTTGGCGCAGATATCTTTCCTTCTCGAGGAAATTCGTACATCGTGACGTTTGATGCGCTTTCCAACTTCCCAGAAGTCAAGAAACTTGCGGATTCGACAGCAAGGATGGCAATCGCGGCACTGAGTGCTATGTTTGCGAGGCACGGCGTGCCGCTTGAAGTGTGCACCGATAATGGGCCCCAGTTTGCAAGAAACGAGTTCGCACTCTTTTCCAGAAAATACGACATCGCTCACACCACATCCAACCCTCACTACCCACACTCTAATAGTCTGGCACAGAAGGGTGTTCAGGTTGCGATGTATATCCTGAAAAAAAGTGAACGCTCACGGGTAGACTTCTGTCTAGGTCTGCTGGCCTACC